>NW_023608115.1:0-32551 GCF_013339725.1 Rhipicephalus microplus | reverse complement strand
GCAACAAGCAGCTTTTGATGAGCTGCGACAGCGCATGCAATCAGCGCCCGTTCTCGCTCATTTCGACGATGATGCTGACACGGAGGTCCATACCGACGCTAGTAACATTGGGCTCGGTGCAGTGCTCGTTCAGCGTCAAGAGGACATCGAAAGAGTGATAGCCTACGCCAGCCGCTCTCTATCCCGTGCCGAGGCGAATTATTCCACTACGGAGAAAGAGTGCCTCGCAGTCGTGTGGGCAATCACCAAGTTCCGCCCGTACCTTTATGGTCGTCCCTTCAAGATAGTGACGGACCATCACGCGCTCTGTTGGTTGGCAAGCCTGCGTGACCCTTCAGGTCGGCTAGCACGGTGGAGTTTGCGGCTGCAGGAATTTGATGTCACCATCGTCCATAAGTCCGGCCGTAAGCATGAGGACGCTGACACACTGTCACGCGCACCCCTTCATGTCGTCAGTCAGGAAGCAGAGGAAGACGAAGGCTTTCTGGGCGCTGTTAGTGCATCAGACTTGAGCAAACGACAGCGAGATGATGCAGAGATTCGTCCAATCATTGATCATTTAGAGGGCCAGGGCGCAATTATACCACGTCATTTATCCCGCTCGTTGACGTCGTTCTGCCTACGAGACGGTGTGCTGTACAAGAAGAACGCTCGTTCGAACAATCGTGCTTACCTCCTGGTGGTTCCTCGAGACATGCGAGACGACGTCCTCTTCGCTTGCCATGACGAACCCACATCCGGTCATCTGGGCTACTCAAGGACACTTGCCAGAGTGAGCGAGAGGTACTATTGGCCAGGACTTTCAGCAAGCGTAAAGAAGTACGTAAAGAGCTGTCGGGAATGTCAGCGCCGAAAGCAACCATCTGTTAAGCCAGCTGGTTTGCTTCAGCCCATTGAAGCACCCTGCACGCCGTTCGACCAAGTCGGCATGGACATTCTCGGGCCATTTCCTATGTCTGCGGACAGCAACAAATGGGTGATCGTCGCGACCGACTATTTGACACGCTACGCTGAAACCCAGGCGATCCCACGAGCCACGGCTTCTGAGGTAGCACAATTTTTCATGCGCCACATCGTGTTACGACACGGTGCTCCTTCCAGTGTAATAACGGACAGAGGGACGGCATTCACGGCGCAGCTTACGGACGAAGTTTTCAAACTGAGCAACACCAGACACCGAAGGACAACTGCGTACCACCCGCAAACCAACGGACTTACTGAACGACTGAACAAGACCCTCGCAGACATGATCTCAATGTACATCGACGTACAGCACAAAACATGGGACCGGATCTTGCCTTACGTGACCTTCGCGTATAATACCGCCGTGCAAGAGACCACGCGATTCACGCCATTTCGGCTTCTCTACGGCCGCGAAGTGCAGACCATGCTAGACTCAATGCTACCGTGTCAGGACGAAGACGAGTTGGCAACAGACGCCGAAGAATTCGCAGAGCGTGCCGAGGAAGCCCGGCAGCTCGCGCGACTGCACATCGGCCAGCAACAGCAGGCAGACGCACGACGCTATAATACCCGCCACAGAGAAGTGTTTTACAACCCCGGAGATCAAGTTTGGGTGTGGACGCCCGTCCGCCGCCGTGGCCTTAGTGAAAAGTTGCTGAGCCGGTACTTTGGCCCATATAAAGTGTTACGCCGCGTCAGTGACGTGAACTACGAAGTGGTTCCGGACTCAACACCCCATGCACGGAGCAGGACACGGCTGAGGCCGGACGTCGTTCATGTGTTGCGCATGAAGCCATTTATTGCGCGTTGTTAGTAACTTTTCCTTTACCGTACAGCGTTCTTTGTGTTTTTTGTTTATTTTGTGAACTTACTTTCTCGTTCATTGACGTTTCCTATGTTGGCACGCTCTTCAATTTTTACTTTCACTTCATCCGAATTTCCATTTTTTTTCACGTGCCTATGTAGTAGCATCGCGGTGCTCCTATTTACTTCCCTTTCCTCTTTTTGGTACTTGTTTTTTTTCTTTTCGGAAGGGGGGATAATGCCGCCAGCACGTAGTGGGTCGACAGCAAGAGCGGCTCTAAATCTGGAGGAAAAAAGAAGATCGCGTTCTTCTTTGCTCGAGAGCCAGCCACGACTGACGCATCGTCCTAGTGCTAGCTACCTGGTGCTTTATTAAATCCCCCAGTACTTGTGACTCATCGTGACACTATGTACTCCATAAACTTCTCCCGCTCTTCTGGGATTACTTGTTTATGCTGAAGCACACGCAATACGATTTATGAACATATAAAGTTTGCGACCTAAAACAACGTCAGCAAAAGAAGTGCGGACCACGTGCGTTTGACAGGCTCTCACTTTCCAAAGGTTTAGTGACTTATAAAACAGAAAAAATAGAACATAGTCAATGCGCCAAGCAAGCATTATCTTGCTGCAACCATTTGCATTCGAAGTGCCAATGAGGAAAGTGAGAATATTGCCCTATTTGATTTTTACTCCATATTACGGCAGGGTATCTTTTGATGTACACTTTTCTTCAGTGTGTTAAAACTGGGAAATTCTTGTCATATAACAGTGTGATTTTAATGAATAAGCTGAGAGTAACTATACACTTTTTACGTCCGGCTCACCAGGTACACATGCTCAAGTTCTTGGAGTTCGGCCTCAAGGGGAAGAACACGATCGAGGTGGCGCTGTCTCCGACGTTGATTTTCGTGCTGTTCTAAATGAAGACAGTCGTGCAGAAGGCCATTCATTTCGGCGAGAAGTGCTTGAGCAGCACTTCGCAGTTTTTCTACGAGTACTGTTTTCAAAACGTCCCCAATGAGGGCGCGGACACCTCTTCATTGACCACTGTGGGCTTCGATGGGACCATGCTGTTGAGCTTTGAGACGCCGTATACTATCGAAAAGAAGGTAAGGAAAGCATTGTTTGTTCCAAATATCTTGCCGCGGGGTAAGCTTAGAGTGCACTCCTGCTCAGCGTTGCGTGTGCACGTGTAATAAATCCAAAGGAATTCGTAGAAAGCTAAAATCACTTTGAAAGTTTCTACCATCTATCTATCTATCTATCTATCTATCTATCTATCTATCTATCTATCTATCTATCTATCTATCTATCTATCTATCTATCTATCTATCTATCTATCTATCTATCTATCTATCTATCTATCTATCTATCTATCTATCTATCTATCTATCAATCAATCAATCTATCTATCTATCTATCAATCTATCTATCTATCTATCTATCTATCTATCTATCTATCTATATATCTATCTATCTATCTATCTATATGTCTATCTATCTATCTATCTGTATATCCATCTATCTATCAATCAATCTATCTATCTATCTATCTATCTATCTATCTATCTATCTATCTATCTATCTATCTATCTATCTATCTATCTATCTATCTATCTATCTATCTATCTATCTATCTATCTATCTATTCGTCTGTGCCTTGGCGCTGTTCTGGTGTTCTTCTTGCCTTGGTATATACGACAGTTCACATAGGGGGGCATGAACGTGCGCTTCACAGCTCAAGGTATGAATAGCGTGACATGCCTGTTACAAAGTTCATGAGTTAGTTCCAACAGCGGTGTGAAGCACCCGAATTTCTCGGACTGTGGAGTGTGCGGAAGAAATTGGCAGATCCCACGTACAGGGAAAATCCATCATATGCGAAGTACGAATAAAAAAGGTTATTATGCCGCTTTGAAATTCGCACAACGTTATAAGGTGGAGGTAGGTGATGCCGTAAATGACTTCCGTGTCATGATTAGCATGTTTGGATGTGTGGTTTACTTTGGCCATCTATTCCCGTCACCTGATACCAAATTTAGTATATGTGGTGCCAGCGAATTGGCCTCGAGCAGGCTATTAGCATTGTATATGTTTTCATGTTCTTACATGACACACGTGTCAGGATTATAATGTTTGCACCAATCATATAATTTGTCATCCATAGTGGTCACATAACACCAAGTTTGGTATGTGTGGAGCAAGCAAAGCGGCCATGAGCGCATCATGAGAAACCACTATACTCCAATGCGGCGTGGACGCACGTGCACGCTGGGCGCAGCGACGCTACGTTAGCAAAACGCGAGCATTCTATAGTCTGGCGCCAGGCACGACCAGCATCCATCGGCGCGGCCCGACGGCAACTGGCACAAAATTCGCGCCGATGCGTTACCCAGAAAACACTGCGTCTCCCTATGATCGTGGCGATGAGACGCGCATGCGTCAAAGTAACGCAGCGTGGCGCGCCTGCGAGTATATGGCAGGACCGGTGCCTGGCATGGCAACACTGGCGTGGCGCGACAAAATGAACGCCGGCGAGCACGTGCACCACGTCACGTCAAGATGTATTGGCGCTTTGACTGTGGCGTGTAGTCATAATCTCACATGACACGCATCTCATGATTATTTTGTTTGCACCAGTTGCACACCTTCGTCATCTATTGACGTCTTGTCATCCCGAATTTGGCGTATGTGAAGCTAACGAAAAGGCCATGAGCGCATCATGAGTGTGGCATGTAGTCATGTTGTTACATGACACGCATGTCATGATTATCATGCTTGCACCAGTATCATACCTTCTTCATCCATTCACGTCCCGTAATACCGGATTTGGTATGAGTGAAGCTAGCGAAACGGCCGCTAGCACATCACGAGCGTGGCTTGTAGTCATCTTGTTACATAACACGCATCTAATGACTATCATGTTTGCACCAGTCACATACCTTCGTCAACCATACACGTAATGTAATACCAAATTTGATATATGTGACACTACCGAAACAGCCGCGAGCGCTTCATGAGCGTGGCATGTAGTCATGTTGTTAAATGACACGCATGTCAAAATTTTCATGTTAAGGTTTGTCGCTTGTGTTCGCCATGCAACCATTCATACCATACCAGCTTTGCAACATGCCATGTGATTGAAACCACCGCAAAATCTACAGGACCATGAAATATAAATCATGACATTTACGACATACATGCTATGATTTTCATGGCTTGACTAATAAAATATGTTATTCATACAGTTATGTTGAGTCTTATCAACTTTGGTATAGATACCATTGTCGAAACGGCCAGGAGAGCTAAAGGTCATAGGCGGCTAGATGGATAGATAGATAGATAGATAGATAGATAGACAAACACATAGATAGATAGATAGATAGATAGATAGATAGATAGATAGACAGATAGATAGATAGATAGATAGATAGATACGCTCCGATTCGCCGAAGTTTGCTAAGAAATGCTTCGCATTTGAAACCGATATTTAGGAAATTTTAAGGAGACTGCACAGAAGAGTTTGTCTTATAGAACGTGGCGCCACGGTCAGCAGTTTTAACCATGGTTGAACTAGATACTGGGAAAATTTATTACTATTCAAGGATTTCAGGAGAGCGCTTGTCCACTGCTGCACAGCGCATCGCAAAAAACAGTGTAATAAGCAGCACACGCACAAAAGGTATGCAATTGACTGTCACGTAAAGCCGCAAGGCGGTGGAAGGGTTGTCGAGGAAATCGCCGTCTGGCACCGGAAGCGGTGTTGATAAATTGCTAGCTTCCTGGATAGCTCAATTTTCGGAGCGACCGCCCTGAAAAAAAGCATTGGTTTCGTGTTATATCTCCGGACCAGGACGAATTTTGCGGCACCTAAGAGGCTTTTCTTACTGGAAAATTCGCATGAATATTTTTGTGAGTAAGTTCTACACACGAGTGGCTGTCTATATTTATGGATAGATGGATAGATCCGGCTGTGTTCTTTAGATTGGGCGGTGGCTCACGCCACTTAGCCATAAAGTTGAGTACTACCACTGTGTGTTTAGGATTAAATTTCACTAGCACCTCATTGATAGCCACCAATCAGTTAGATTCCTCCTGGTTGTTTCTACCCGCTTAATGTTATTCTGTCTTCACTGCCCCTAAACCCCAATGCTATGAAAAATTCGGCGCCATTATCTTCGACTATAGGGTGGAGCCCTTTACAGAACATTATCAAATGTTCAGCCCTTTCGTTCTCCTCTCCACACACACTACATACCGTGTCTGTGTTTTCGTATTTGGCTCGGTACGTCTTGGTCCGCAATACTCCTGTTCTAGCTTCGAAGAGCTGAGAACTACCTCGAGAATTATCGTAGATTTTTTCCCTTGCACTTTACTGCTTAAAAGTTTGGTAGGTCTCAAGTGATCATTCCGAAAGCGTTCCCATCTGCCACATGTCCCTCTCTGTTTCCTCCACCTTCTTCTTAACCGATGTTTTCTTTTGGCTTGGTATTCTGCTTTTTTCTAAATACATGCTTGAAATTTTCGAATTCGTTTCTTCCATTTAGTATCGACATACAAGTAACAGAAAACTTTCCTAGCCCAACGCTTCTTTCCCATTTTTCTCAATCACTCCTCCAATTATATCTTGCTGCTAGCTTCCCTGCACTCAAACGATGCCCATCCTATGTTACCCTGTACCCCCTGATTTGGGGCATTCCCGTGTGCTCCCAAAGCAAGTCTACCTATGCCCCAACGTTTAATTTACAATCTTGCTTGAACTTCTGATTTCATGCACAAGAGCACACTGCCGAACGTCAAACCCGGGACCATGACATCTTTGCAAATCCCTCTCACAATGCCCTACCTATCGTAGTTCCACAGTGCCCTATGTTTAATTACAGCTGCATTCCTGGTGCCCTAGAACATTACGTGTCTTTCGTGCTCCTTCTGATATCAGCGCCGTTATTTATCCATACGCCCAAGTATTTGTATTTATCCACTATTTTTAGCTTGACTTCCTCTATCTTATCCTCACTGCCTTTGTTATCATTAAAAATTATGATGGCTGATTTTTCCTGCTGAACTTGAAATTTAACCTATCTCCCTCATTACCACAAATTTCTATTATTCTCTGCAAATTTTTGTTACTTCTTTACTTGATATTTACTTTTTTAACTATTCCGCCACTTCGCGGAATTCAGTATAACTACTTTGCATTGTTTTATCAAGGAATATTGACTACGGAAGCGTGAGGAACCTCCCCAGGCTAAGGCAGCCTGAACGCATCTTGGCCAAAGCGCCACGACTAGAGCACTGCACGGCTCGGGCTGGCCCGGGCTTCCGCGGGCCGAGCAGAGTGGGGTAAGGTATTGTTGGATCGGGCCTGAGCTGGCTCGAAGCCTATGAGCTTCGGGCTCGGGTAGGGTCCGGGCCTAAGTCAGGCCTGTGTTAGGCCCGGGTCTCAGATTCAGGATGTTTCAACAGTGGGTACAATATTTTTTTCTTTCATTACAGTAAGCAGGCATCTCCGTGCTACCTGTAGCATTTCCTTTGCTTTGGAAAAAAAATGCTTCATAGGTGTACGAACATTCATTTCGGCAGTAACTAAAAAATAACACAATTAACTTTTCATTCAGGGCATTATGAAAATGAGTGGTAGTTGTGCTGTATTGTGGTTTTGGTTTTGACAGCTAAATAAGCCAAATTTCATCACTTCGAGGTCATCACGAGTGGCCGCCTTTCCGAAATTCCGAAGTGACTATACACAATTGGCAAGAAAAACTTTGACTCACCCATTTCATTCGACCGACCATCTTCACTTGCTATAGAGTTAGCCGTTTAATTTTCATAACTGCGGGCATAATTATTACATCTACGCATATGAGGATGCTTTCTGCAAAAGTAAACGCAATGTCGCTGGTAAAACGTAGATGCCCCATTCCTGCAATTATTTTAGATCAAACACATTTTTTGAAACATCCTGTATATCAATATATTGGCACGTCTACGCCGTTTGGTTCAGTTGTTTTGGGTGGTTTAACATTCCGAAGTGGGCGAAGCGACGCGTGCGTACGTAAGATGCCGTAGTTGAGGGCTCCCTCAAATTTAAATATACGCTAAAACGGAAAGTACTCGATGTCTATCATTTTCCTCTGTATGTATACGCTGCACGTAATTCAAAGACACTCGTAATATTAGTTTGAAGTAATATATTGAGTGAAAGACGCTCTTTCTTACCGTAAGGAAATGTGTGCCAGATGGTACGACTGCAATAGCAAGGGTACACTACTAACGTTAATTCAACTATTGCATATAATATGTGTGCGCTTGTACCTATAGAGAAAACAATGAGTATTCATTTACGCTCACATGTCTGCCACGCATTTTCGCTGCTTGGTGCTCCGTAGACCTGCGAACGTGACTTCCGAAGTGGGGCAGTTTGACCAGTTGGTATGACATGACGATAGCTATAGCGTGAGAACAGAACGACGACATAGAGACAAAGCGCTCGTGTTCCTCGTGTCCTTCTAGTCTTTTTGTCGCCGTTTTTCTTATCGCGCTATAAATATCGTCGTGACATCTGAGTCATGAATGTCTTCGGAGCTGATGCCGGTGCACTTGAAGTGCGAGATGCGGCGTGACCTTTATCATAGGCGTGGTAATCAAATCCAAATCACGGTTGCCGATTGTTCGTGCTAAAATGCAGTTGCAAATATTGAGAACAAGGAAGTTAGCCAAAAAGTTTGACTTTTAACTGGAATGTGCATCATATACAAAGAATTTCCGCTCATTTAACGGGCGACTTCGTGTTTTCGTATTTCTACTGTAATTGATAAGCGTTCTCATTTGTCGAAGCGCAAGTGTTCTCATGGCACTCAGAAAGGTACAAAAACTCCAGCAGATGAAGTAAGAGCCCTTTATAAGGAAGATCGTGATTACGATGTTGATTTACTATGGTACCTTTTGAAAAAAAAGAGAGGTGGGCATAGGAAACGGTATTGTCACCTATCACCACACATTTCTGCAAGCATCTTCAAGAAGCCACTGGCTCCTATAGCTTGCGTGGGGCCCCACCGCGGTGGTCTAGTGGCTAAGGTACACGGTTGCTGACCCGCAGGTCGCGGGATCAAATCCCGGCAGCGGCGGCTGCAATTCCGGTGGAGGTGGAAATGTCGAAGGCCCGCGTGCTCAGATTTGGGCGTATGTTAAAAACACCAGATGGTCGAATTTTCCGGAGCCCACCACTACGGCGGCTATCATAATCATATGGTGGTTTTGGGACGTTAAACCCCACAAATCAAACAATTAGCTTGCGTGTAACTCGTTGCACGGCCTATTTGCGTGTCTTGTAATCTGTCCTACTGTAAAAAGAAGTATGTGCCTATCGAAGTGAGAGCACTTTTCGGTGCTCTCGAGCTATTGGGGGGCCACGCCAAAAGAGGTTGTAAACTGATGAAGCCTGAATGGTGAAGACAAGTGTGATTCTAACTTTACTGGCTCAGGGTAGTCGTACAAAATGATCGTGATCATGGTCATGATACAGGCCATCGCAAAGCACAAAAGGAAGGCGAATCAGTTGGCGGAGTTCCCGCGCTAGAACGTCAGGTCTACCTTTCCTGCGAGTCCACGACTAACTGCAGCAAGCAAACCTGTCGCTTACGTGGAAGAGGCGAGAATTTCTCAACAGTGGAGAACATCCTGGAAAAAGTCCCTAAATGCAGTTTTTAACCCTGTTCGGCGCGCCCTGAACTGTTCCTGAACTGTCCTATGTGCATCGATTTGGCCAAACTGTACACGAACAGGTCCCGCAGAGGCCCATTGGGAATAGATAGGCTGCATGGTCAAAACTCTGAGTGATCAGCGGGTTGCTATGCCTCCCTTGAAGTTCGTCGTCAACGCACTCAAGGAAAAGAAATTGATGGTTCTCACCTCAGACAAAAAGGGGGGGTTCGTAGTTTTACCTGAAGCAACGTACGTAAACAAGGCACTGAAAGCCGCCCACAAAAGCTTCAAGGAGGTGCATTTCTGTTCGAAAAAATGGAAGACTGTGGCTCAAAAACTGTTGAAAGAAGTGAACCTTAAAGTCCTCTGCAGATAAGGGGTAAAAGCAGGAAATTGGATGCTCCAGTCATATTTCACTTCCAAAATGCACAAGTGTTACTACAAAGTACGCCTCATAGTGTCTGCGAAGGACAGCTGGCAGAGGATAGTGTCATGGGACCTAAAAGGTATACGTGGTTGTCTTAGTAGTGGTGACCATTTCTTAGTGTGGAGCTCTTTGTAAATCATTTCTACCTTTAAAGAAGCTTACTAGTGGTGCTTATGGCCTTTTTAATTCATATAAAAAAGCTATTTTGCTCAATTTCACATTCAGCGCTCTTTGATGCTCTCAGGAGTGCCATCAATAAATTCGGGAAAATAAATTTCCAAAACATGAATAATATTGCCACGAATAACTTTTTCGAACTTCGAAAATTCTACCTTGAGACACTGCAAATAGCTTCAAGGAGGGTACCTATGTTCATAAAGCCGGAATTCGCATGGGTTCTGCGCTTGCAGCTGTCCTCAGTGGCATACCCATAATGAAATATTCAAAGCGCAAACCGACGGGACACAAGAGAAGAGACAAACAAGCGTTGACTGAAAGTCAGTTTATTCAGAGAATAAGTTATATACCAGAAAGAAGAGAAAGGAAAAAAATCGAGAGAAGGTTCCAGCATGATCAGGTGTCATTCAGAAACGAGATTTTACAATCCAACAGTAATATAGACGGTGAACTAACACAACTGTCAATATTCTTTTTAATAATAAAGGCTTCGAAATCTAGATTTCGTGTCATTATGGTTGTATAAGACAAATGTGTGCGAAAATTCAGGTGCGCAGCCACACTTTTTGCAATGGGCGGACAAATGTAAACCCGGGGCTGAATTCAGCATATTGTAGTGTTCTCGCAGGCGAACATTCATGCAGCGCCCACTCTGCCCAATGTAAAACCTGCCGCAAGACAGTGGAATACAATACACGACATTAGATCGACAATTGGGGAAAGAATTGATATGCTTGACACCACAACCTTTCTTTAAAAGACCTGCCTTCATTCCGCTGTGTAAGTCAATTCTAGAACACATTAGCTGCATTTTTCCACTTGCGGGAAACACAACGTTGAGGTTGATTTTTTTTTCCCATTTTTATTTTATGCGAAAACTCGTGCACATATGGGACTACCGCAAACATACGTCGTCTCTCTGCCTCCTTCAAGGGGCATCTCTTCCCTTTCTTCATACGCAATTCCTTCTGAGCGGCGAAAAGGAGGGCATTGGACGGAAAGCCTGCCTCTCGCAACCTAATTAGTTTATTGGAAAAAACACGCGCCAGTTTGTCGAAACTTGATTTTGTTACAGCAGAATTGAGAAGATTATTCGCGATACCCGATTTCACTACTTTTGAATGCAAAGAAGAGTAGTCCAAGCTGGTTTCTTTGAACGGGGAGAGTAGGACCAGCATAGGGGATCTGCGCGAAAAGATAACTCAAGATCTAGAAACTGCAACATCTTATCATGGAGAACCTCGTGCGTGAAACGTAATCCATGCCCATTTTTTTTGATGGCTTCAATAATCTTGTTACGGTTTGTATCCAAGAAAGGTGAATGAACGAGCACAAGGTACTCGTCCACATAATCTGAAGACAGTAATTGCGAGGCTGCTTAGTGCCGTTTGCAAAGCCCTATCAAGTTAGCTTAAGAATATGTCGCACAGAACCGGTGCTACACGAGAGCCGATACAAATGCCAGACGTTTGCACGTACTACTTATTGCCCCATAATACAAGAGTGGAATTCATATAAAAAAAATAGTACTTACATGAAGCTCTCAACCGATATCCTAGATTTGTTTATGAATGAATGTTCGTCATTTTCCTGCGTGATGCATTTTTTACACACTTAATGAGTTCAGGGTGAGGAACCTAGTAAAACGAATCGACAACCTCGATATTAAAACCACTGCTGTTGGACAAATTTTGGTTGCTAAGAAGGGAACAACCTGGTTTGAGCCCTTTGCCAGAAAAGGGTCCTAAAAATTCAAGGCAGACAAGTGAAACTGGAGGAACGTTGAAACTTCATGCTGCCATGTGCTTTGTTCCGTAATAATTGTTCGAAAGTGGATGTCTAGTTTATGAGTTTTTGCTGAAAAAATGGTTCCAATGCGATTTTTTTCGCTCTTTTCACTGAATATGCGAGTCGGCACATGTCGCTAGCTTCCAGCAAAGCAATGGCTTGCTTCTTAACTTCAACTGGTTTATCAGAAATTTGTAAAAAATTTTTTTCTAATGGCTGCAGATGCCTTTGAAGCATAATGTTCTTGAGAGAGAACAACAAAACATCCTTCCTTAGCAGCAGTAACAAGCCTCAGGCTATTAGACACAAAGAACAAAATAATTGAGCCCAGTCTGCAATGTACACCCACCCTCGCATTCCGTTTGGGTAACGTTGAAACACATTCCTTAACACAATGCAAACTGTCCGCTTCCTGAACTCTCTGTGCTACTGACCGTGTCAAGGCGAGCTTCTCAAATCAGTCAGGGGTAGATGCCGGGCAAAAGTTGGGACCCATTTGAAGAACACGAAGGTGCTCTTCGGGTACCTGGCAGTCGCCCAGTACCAGGATTTCTCGCTTTTAACTAGGCAACCTCTTCCTTGTTACCAGGGTAGGCCTAGTCGCATTCCACAGTACCTAAGTGTAGGTTTCGACCAGGTTGCTCGACGAGGAGACTTTTCACCACGGGCACAACATTGCTTTCGCAGGCATTCTTTAAACACATTGGCCTGGTGATACCACTCGGAGCGAATTATCTTGGAGAGACGACGAGCGTGAGAGATAGAAGGATGCAGCCATCTACACATGGCCTGAAGTTCCGTCGGGCACATTCGCTGCCTGGAATGCCAGCACACCTCACTCGGCATACGCACACCGCAATCAAAGCCGTCAACACTGAGGGGTTAGAAATATCAAATTTAGAACACATAAAAGAGCCCGTGTTCGAAGTGATGATTTGCAGAAGGGTTCACAGGCGGGCTAGTTGGTACAAGTTCATACTGAAATAATTGGAAGTGCAAACCAACGGGACGCAAGACAAGAGATAAACAAGCGCAGACTGAAACTCAGTTTATTCTGAGAAGAAAGTATATACCAGAAAGAAGAGAAAGAGAAAAAACTGGGGAAAAGGTTCCACCATGATTAGGTGTTGTCCGGAAACGAGATTTCACAATCTAACAGTGATATAGACGGTGAACTAACACAACTATCAATATTATTTTTAATTACACAGGCTTCCGCAATCTCTCTGGTTTTCGTGCCATGATGGCTGTATGAGACAAATGTGCGCAAAAATTCAGGTACGCAGCCACACTTTTGTATTTGTATTTGGCATAGTTTTGCCACCTTCAACGAGTGCCTGAAGGATGAGCTGTCTGGTTTGAATATCATTCGCACCTTCATGTATGCGGGCAAATACCTTTTTGAGCTTCATACGGTACTTTGTGAACGTGTGGACGATGCTGTGAAAGGTGTCCTGGAGGTATTCACCAGACACTCTTTTGGCTTGAAGTTCATGCATGAAATGCCGATCGAAAATGATATCCAGTTCCTGGACTTACGGCTGAGGTTTGCCCATGAGCACACCTGCTACAAATACAATCCGGAATCCAAGAAAGGCCTGTTGCCGTTAGAAAACGTGCACTCGAAGCTGATTAAAAGTGGCATTGTATTGTCAGTTTGTGCAGAGGCACTTGACAAGTCCTGCCCACAATTTATATTAGGAAGCATTGAAAACCAGGTAGTTCGTCTGGGCGCGGCTGACTAACCAACATAAATTTAGTGCATGTGAAATTCTGCTGAAACATACAAAAGTGGAGGTAGCAATGTCGAAGTAATTGAGAATATTCCTCGGTATGTTATGTGGTACCTGCATAATGTATGACGCAATGTAAACTTGGTGGCCAAGAGGTAAGGTGTTGATGCAGCATTTTCGCGCCTACAAATTTAGGTCAGATTTGTTCGTAATGACCAAAACAAGAAGGCGGGATTCTCCAAAAAGCATGAAAAATGTGTTAACTAGCGATGTTTCTGCTGTTGTTGAGCTGGGTTTCTTTGTTATGTGGGAGAGTGTATATAGGGCAGACGAGGCAATGACTCAAGAAATGCATGTGTGACAACTGTCTAGCCGTAAAAGAAAAAAATGGTGGTCACTTAGGTTTTTTATTGTAGGACATGTTGCGCTGCCCATTTCGAAAATGTTACATTCATGACTAGGCTTCATGAAAAGACTGAAAGGGAGATAACTGAAGCGTATTTTATCGGAAAATGCAATGAAATGCATAAGCGTGCTAATTAACTGACTTTAGGACAAGGAAATATTCTTACAGGGCCAAATTTATTTTGTGGGTAGCACACTGTAAGGTTTTCTTCTCACTCTTTTGTTGACCTTTTGATTGGTCTGTATTCCCTTCTCTTGTATTATCTTCCATGCGATGTTTTGTAGTTGTTTTATAAAATTTTATGTTTTTGCCTATGACATCTACCACACGTCTCCCAAAGATGGGCGTCCACAACATGTGGCAAGAGCTCATCGAAACGCATAGGAACAGCCAGCTGGAGAGGCTCAAGCTGACGCCATCACACTGCAGTGTGACCGTCTTACAAACATATTTTCGGAATCTCCACGTGCAGCGTATCGCCGGTCGAGAAACTTGCACAATGTGCTTGCTTCATCTGTACTAACTCCTCCTGCCTATTCAGGTTGTCTTGTGGCAAACCACTCTGGAAGGTTTGCGTCCATAAGATCGCCTCTATTTCAGCCCAGTGTACAGCGTAAAATTTCAAAATGGCCCCGCCACGGTGGTCTAGTGGATAAGGTACTCAGCTGCTGACCCGCAGGTAGCGGGATCAAATCTCTGCTTCGGCGGCTGCATTTTCGTTGGAGGCGGAATTGTTGTAGGCCCATGTGCTCAGATTTGGACGCACGTCGTTAAAGAACCCCAGTTGGTCGAAATTTCCGGAGCACTCCACTACGGCGTCTCACATAATCATGTGGTGGTTTTGGGACATTAAACACCATAAATCAATCAATGAATCAAAATTTGAGAATGAAAGGTAAATGTGATTATGATTGCAATACGAGAAACGGTGTGTACGTACTGGAGTACTCAGTGTGTATATTTCAGTACCTATGCCAGACAGCGACAACATTGAGACTGTGGTTCAATAGTCACAAGGCGCAAATCAAAACATTTCGTAACATACCCTTATCTAAGCACCTTAATGCAACAGGACATTCACTCGATGAACTAACAGCAATCATTGAATCTGGCTTTAGAGCTCATTACGAACGGGGAGCACGCGAATCAATGCTTATCTACAAATTTAAAGCACTGTAATTCGGCATACACGAAAGCACAGGAACGTAGACGTTCCTGGGCACACGTTCAGCGACGGGATCACTATGTCACGGGTCACGGACAAGGCTGAATCCTGTATCACATGTCTCCCGCTTTCATCAGTTTTGAGCCTGTTACCTACAAATTTGTCGTATTTCACTATCATGAATGCCATGTATCTAAGTTTTCTTTGTATTGCTGTTCTCGCTGCTTTACACCTGTCTCTTGTTAGCTCTTTTAGCGCATTGTTGCTGGTTGATTACTCTTCTTTTCTGTTAGTTCATCGAGTTGTTTCAGCACAATGTTGTTAAGTGTATTCGCTGTACATAATCACCCTTGTTATCAAGTTGGTCATTCCCGTTACTGTGAAAAACGTCCTTTATTGCTGCGCAGATTTCGCCATACATTATCATTTTGTGATATAGTAATTTTATTATCACGTCGTGCTCTTTCCCATGTTCTTTTGTGTGCCACTGTCATATATGTTTGACATTATATACTAAATAGACACGCCTTAGGGGCCCCTAATGTTTATAAGCAGTACATTAAATGTTTGCAATGTATTTCTAGACGAAGGCCCGACCCTAGGTAAAACATAGGAATTAATAAATGTGTTCGTACGCTCGTCCACTTAAGCCAAGTTCTATTAGCACTGAATCCACATCCACCGAAGGCACTCGCCAATATATATATATATATATATATATATATATATATATATATATATAGGAGAAAGAAGTGTATACCTAAGGGCTCGTTTTTCCGTGTTATAACACAATAATAATGAGATCTAACACACAGTAATGCCAAGGAATGTACAGGGGAAGTTATTAGAACCAATGGAATGTAAATAAGAAGAAAGAAAAGTGGATGAAAAAATCCTGCTCACGGCAGGTTATTTTTTCATCCACTTTTCTTTCTTCTTATTTACATTCGATTGGTTCTAATAACTTCCCCTGTGCATTCCTTGGCATTACTGTGTGTTAGATCTCATTATTATATATATATATATATATATATATATATATAAATATATATATATATATATATATAATGTTAGGAGGAAGATTTATTCGTCGACAGCGCGTTTTGCTAACGCTGTACAGAGCGCACTGTCACGCAGGTTAACGGGAGAGCTCGAGAGTCCAACCCACAACAAGCACATCGTCGTTTTCCTCCTTTTGGGTGTCATTTCAGTGCTTGTGCTGAAGTGACAAAGTGACAATTCCGTAAATGTACCATCATCCCGGCCGGTAAGGCACCGTCTCGGTGCCTGGTAAATGAGCGAGTTGGTGTTAGGACTTCAGACAAAAAAACGTGGACTATTTTCGTTTTGGCTGTTGGAGCTGATGAGTTTGTGGCTGCGAAGATCTCATAGGTCACAGGTGTGACCTGATGTAAAACGCGGTAGCGCCCAACGTATCGCGACAGCAGTTTTCGCAGACGTGGAAGGTGCGAAGTCTTCACACAACCTTGCTCTGGAACTCCGCAGTGGGCGCCACCTTTGTCCAGCCGAAATGCCTGAAACCGGCCCTCAGGCCTTGCAAGTCCATCACGCAGGCTCCATCACTTCTGATTCCACACCATCTTCTCGAGCCTGGCACGTTTTTTTGTACTGACAGCACGGGCGTCGAAGAATGGCTCGCATTATTCGAGCGTGCAAGCAAGCACCAAAGGTGGGACAAGACGCCTACGCTGTCAAATATTCTTTTCTACCTACGGGGTACGGCACGCGCCTGGCATGAGACGCATGAAGAAGAATTAACCAACTGAGACACATGGAAGCAAAAGCTTCGCAATTTTTTCTGTCGGTCAGTTGCTCGTCAGATGGCAGCCAGGCAGGAACCCGCCTCACGTGTTCAATCATCGACGAAGTCGTACGTCACGTACATCCAAGACGTACTGGCACTGTGCCGGAAGACTGACAAAGACATGATGGAAGTGGAGAAGATCAGCAACGTGTTGAAAGGCATTGCTGACGATGCTTTCAACATACTTATGTGTAAGAACTGCACCACTGTCGACTCCATCATATCTGAATGCCGACATTTTGAACCGGCTAAATGCAGGCGAATGACCCATTAGATCACGGGACTACCAAACACTGCTGCGACTTCGTCTTGCGAGAATTCTGCAACGCCCCGTTTACTTGCACCTCCTTCCAGTACCGCATGGATTGTTCGCCACGAGCTGGAGGCCGTTGCCCGCGCTTCCTATCAGCCCCTGCGCAAGACAACTGGACAACAGTTGTCGTACGTGAGGACTTTGCCAACCTGGGTGTCCAGGTTCCCCAGCCCGGCAGGCACATGCCGCAGCTCACGAGCATTTCCGTCCTAAACGCTGACCACCACGCTGCTCCACTTGTAGCTGTGGCCGCTTCGGCTCCTCGGTTTCCACCAGGCTAACGAAATCCATGTAGGCCGAGCACGGAAGACTACCGACCCATCTGCTTCTCTTGTTGTCGTGTTGCGCATATCTCCCGCCATTGTCGCAACAGGTGGTAATCCCGGCCAAGCTTTCGTAATGACCGCCGCCAGGATCGTGGACACTATTCGCAACCAGCTTTTCCGTATGATAATATCCAGGACCCTTCACCTCGTTGTTCATTTCCACGCTCCGAACTGTTCTACGCTGACGTCGTTGCCCAAAGAAACTGGTCCAGCTGCTCGCCGTCACCTCAGGGTCACCCGTCGCGCTCCCTTCAATGCCGCCGCTCTCCGTCATCGGCTTATTCTGGTCATCCTCCGGCAAACTGACGATCTCAGCTCCTGGAGGTGGTACTGCATTGACGACTCAGACCGAAAACCCTAAACCGGCTACATATTTGATATGCAATGTACTTCAAGTTTTACTTGATGGCCCCACCATTATTGCTCTAATATCTGTTATGAGTTCTGCGCTTCGATCTCGCCAAAAAGGTTCTCACACCTGTTTTGTTCTGTAGTGGACAAGTGGCCAGCGGAAGCCGAACATCGGTGCTTGGCATGTGCACTGTGCGTGTTACTGTAGCCCATCACCACACTTCCGTTCTTTTCGCAGACGCGATGCTTGCCTACGCAACGTTATCCAAGGAATTGACTTCTTAACCACCCACTCTGCCCTCATTGACCGTTCTACAGGCATTCTACTGCTTGAGTTGCCTTTGTGCACTGATTTCAATCCTCCTAGTCACACTCGCCTACAATCCATGGAGCCTCTACAGCGACCGCGCCAGGCTGCTACGTACGTTCGTATGTTGCTCTTTCAGTCCGTCCTTGGTGGAGACAATCTGGTGGCTCCCCTAATTGATTTGACCCTTACACACCACGACGCACTAACACATACTATAACACATAACAACACGACGCTACTTCCAGCTCTGTTCTTCCTCAAGGCATCATTTTAGCTGAACTTTCCACCCTGAATGAATGGTCGATTTCTTCTTCCACCTCTGAGACTAAGACCGTGACGAAACTTGTCATTACCCCGCACCTCCACCAAAAGTTGTTACGGGGAAGATTTATTCGTCGACAGCGGATTTTGCTAACGTTGTACAGAGTGCACTGTCATGCAGGTCAGTGGGGGAGCTCGAGGGTCTAACTCATAACAAGCACATCCTCGGCTGCCTTCTTTTGGGTGTCATTCCAGTGCTGGTGCCGTGGCGCCAACACGTGGCGCCAACAGAGTCATGGCAATACACTTCAAAAGCAACAAACGCCACGATCTAAAGTGCGTGTTCACAATGTGCACACTTCTGTTTTATCGCATTTACTTTTATTGCGATAGCAATTTTAAGGACACTCTCGGCTGGACATTTCCGCTTGCGTTGACGTAGCTGACGTATATATATGGAAACACAAGAAAGAAAAAAAATCCAGTAAAAGACTCTTGCTCGCGGAATCGAGCTTGGGCCCTCTGGATTGTGAGTGCGAAGAATTCACCATTACGCCTTCAAGAAGTGCGTCCTTGAAGGTTTAAAGGCAAGCTATCTACTCGGGACGAAATCTACTCGGGGCGAAATCGGCTATAGGTGGCAGCTTCATCACGGCGAAAGTGTGCATCGGTGGTCGGAGCGTATACAAACTCACGCAGCGGCACTTCCTGGCGTGCGGTCTGAGCCGATGGTCAGTGGATAAATTGCGTTGACTACAGTTTAGTGTTGATATCTACGCTCCTATTTACTTTAGCGGTAAATACAGCGTGTAAATTACTTACTACAGCGTGTAAATACAGCCGCTAGCTGCTGCGTGAGCTCACCTTGACGACAGACCCTTGTCCGAACAGTCAGTCAGCTGGAGAGGCTCAAGCTGACGCTCCGTCAGTCAGCTGGAGAGGCACAAGCTGACTCTCCGTGGGAGTCAGCTTGAGCCTCTCCAGCTGACAGTTCCTATGCGTTTCGATGAGCTCTTGCCACATGTTGTGGACGCCCATCTTTAGGAGACGTGTGGTAGACACCATAGGCAAAAACATAAAATTTTATAAAAAACTACTAAGCATCGCATGGAAAATAATACAAGAGAAGGGAATACAGACCGATCAAAAGGTCACAAAAGAGTGAGAAGTAAACCTTACAGTGTGCTGCCCACAAAATAAATTGGGCCCAGTAAGGATAATACTTCCTTGTCCTAAAGTCAGATAATTAGCACGCTTATGCATTTCATTGCATTTTCTGATAAAATACGCTTCAGTTATCTCCCTTTCAGTCTTTTCACGTAGCCTAAACATGAATGTAACATTTTCGAAATGGGCAGCGCAACTACAGGTCCTACAACAAAAACCTAAGTGACCACCATTTTTTTCTTTTACGGCTAGACAGTTGTCACTCATGCGTTTCTTAAGTCATTGCCTCGTCTGCCCTATATACACTCTCCCACATAACAAAAAAACCCAGCTCAAAAACAGCAGAAACATCTCTAGTTAACACATTTTTTATGCTTTTTGGAGCATCCCACCTTGTTTTTTGGTCATTACGAACAAATCTGACCTAAATTTGTAGGTGCGAAAATGCTGCATCAACACCTTACCTCTTGGCCACCAAGTTTACATTGCGTCATACATTATGCAGGTACCACATAACATACCGAGGAATATTCTCAATTACTTTGACATTGCTACCTCCACTTTTGTATGTTTCAGCAGAATTTCACATGCACTAAATTTATGTTGGTTAGTCAGCCGCGCCCAGACGAACTACCTGGTTCTCAATGCTCCCTAATATATATTGTGGGCTGGACTTGTCAAGTGCCTCTGCACAAACTGACAATACAATGCCACTTTTAATCAGCTTCGAGTGCACGCTTTCTAACGGCAACAGGCCTTTCTTGGATCCCGGATTGTATTTGTAGCAGGTGTGCTCATGGGCAAACCTCAGCCGTAAGTCCAGGAACTGGATCTCATTTTCGATCGGCATTTCATGCATGAACTTCAAGCCAAAAGAGTGTCTGGTGAATACCTCCAGGACACCTTTCACAGCATCGTCCACACGTTCACAAAGTACCGTATGAAGCTCAAAAAGGTATTTGCCCGCATACATGAAGGTGCGAATGACATTCAAACCAGACAGCTCATCCTTCAGGCACTCGTTGAAGGCGGCAAAACTATGCCAAATACAAATACAAAAGTGTGGCTGCGTACCTGAATTTTTGCGCACATTTGTCTCATACAGCCATCATGGCACAAAAACCAGAGAGATTGCGGAAGCCTGTGTAATTAAAAATAATATTGATAGTTGTGTTAGTTCACCGTCTATATCACTGTTAGATTGTGAAATCTCGTTTCAGGACGACACCTAATCATGGTGGAACATTTTCCCCAGTTTTTTCCCTTTCTCTTCTTTCTGGTATATACTTTCTTCTCTGAATAAACTGAGTTTCAGTCTTCGCTTGTTTATCTCTTCTCTTGCGTCCCGTTGGTTTGCACTTCCAATTATTTCATTCTGAATTTGTACCAACTAGCCCACCTGTCAACCCTTCTGCAATTCACCACTTCGAACACGGGCTCTTTTATTGTTTTAAATTTGATCTTTCTAATCCCTCAGTGTTGACGGCTTTGATAGCGGTGTGCGTATGCTGAGCGAGGTGTGCTGGCATTCCAGGCAGCGAATGTGCCCGACGGAACTTCAGGCCATGTGTGGATGGCTGCATCCTTCTCTCTCTCACGCTCGTCGTCTCTCCAAGATAATTCGCTCCGAGTGGTATCACTAGGGCAATGTGTTTAAAGACTGCCTGCGAAAGCAATGTTGTGCCCATGGTGAAAACTCTCTTCGTCGAACAACCTGGTCGAAACCTACACTTAGGTACTGTGGAATGCGACTACGGTCTACTCTGGTAACAAGCAAGAGGTTCCCTAGTTAAAAGCGGGGAATCCTGGTACTGGGCGACTGCCAGGTACCCGAAGAGCACCTTCGTGTTCTTCAAATGGGACCCAACTTTTGCCCGGCATCTACCCCTGACTGATTTGAGAAGCTCGCCTTGACACGGTCAGTAGCACAGAGAGTTCAGGAAGCGGACAGTTTGCATTGTGTTAAGAAATGTGTTTCAACGTTACCCAAACGGAATGCGAGGGTGGGTGTACATTGTAGACTGGGCTCAATTATTTTGTTGTTTGTGTCTAATAGCCTGAGGCTTGTTACTGCTGCTAAGGAAGGATGTTTTGTTGTTCTTTCTCAAGAACATTACGCTTCAAAGGCATCTGCAGCCAATAGAAAAAAATTTTATACAAATTTCTGATAAACCAGTTGAAGTTAAGAAGCGAGCCATTGCTTTGCTGGAAGCTAGCGACATGTGCCGACTTGCATATTCAGTGAAAAGAGCGAAAAAAATCGCATTGGAACCATATTTTCAGCAAAAACTCATAAACTAGACATCCACTTTCGAACAATTATTACGGAACGAAGCACATGGCAGCATGAAGTTTCAACGTTCCTCCAGTTTCACTTGTCTGCCTTGAATTTTTAGGACCCTTTTCTGGCAAAGGGCTCAAACCAGGTTGTTCACTTCTTAGCAACCAAAATTTGTCCAACAGCAGTGGTTTTAATATCGAGGTTGTCGATTCGTTTCACTAGGTTCCTCACCCTGAACTCATTAAGTGTGTAAAGAATGCATCACGCAGGAAAATGACGAACATTCATTCATAAACAAATCTAGGATATCGGTTGAGAGCTTCATGTAAGTACTATTTTTTTATATGAATTCCACTCTTGTATTATGGGGCAATAAGTAGTACGTGCAAACGCCTGGCATTGGTATCGGCTCTCGTGTAGCACCGGTTCTGTGCGACATATTCTTAAGCTAACTTGATAGGGCTTTGCAAACAGCACTAAGCAGCCTCGCAATTACTGTCTTCAGATATGTGGACGAGTACCTTGTGCTCGTTCATTCACCTTTCTTGGATACAAACCATAACAAGATTATTGAAGCTATAAAAAAAATGGGCATGGATTACGTTTCACGCACGAGGTTCTCCATGATAAGATGTTGCAGTTTCTAGATCTTGAGTTATCTTTTCGCGCAGATTCCCTATGCTGGTCCTACTCTCTCCGTTCAAAGAAACCAGCTTGGACTAATCTTCTTTGCATTCAAAAGTAGTGAATTCGGGTATCGCGAATAATCTTCTCAATTCTGCTGTAACAAAATCAAGTTTCGACAAACTGGCGCGTGTTTTTTCCAATAAACTAATTAGGTTGCGAGAGGCAGGCTTTCCGTCCAATGCCCTGATTTTCGCCGCTAAGAAGGAATTGCGAATGAAGAAAGGGAAGAGATGCCCCTTGAAGGAGGCAGATAGACGACGTATGTTTGCGGTAGTCCCATGTGTGCACGACTTTTCGCATAAAATAAAAAAATGGGGAAAAAACTCAACCTCGACGTTGTGTTTCCCGCAAGTGGAAAACTGCAGCAAATGTGTTCTAGAATGGACTTACAAAGCAGAATGAAGACAGGTCTTTTAAAGAAAGGTTGTGGTGTCAAGCATATCAATGGTTTCACCAATTGTCGATCTAATGTCGTTTATTGTATTCCACTGTCTTCCGGCAGGTTATACATTGGGCAGAGTGGGTGCTGCATGCATGTTCGCCTGCGAGAACATTACAATACGCTGAATTCAGCCCCGGGTTTACATTTGTTCGCCCAATCAAAAAGTGTGGCTGCGCACCTGAATTTTCGCGCACATTTGTCTTATAGAGCCATCATGACACGAAAACTAGACTGCGAAGCCTTTATTATTAAAAAGAATATTGATAGTTGTGATAGTTCACCGTCTATATTACTGTTAGATTGTAAAATCTTGTTTCTGAACGACACCTGATCATGCTGGAACCTTCTCTCAATTTTTTTCCCTTTCTCTTCTTTCTGGTATACAACTTATTCTCTGAATAAACTGACTTTCAGTCTACGCTTGTTTGTCTCTTCTCTTGTGTCCCGTCGGTTTGCGCTTCCAATTATTTCATTATGAGTATGCCACTGAGGACAGCTGCAACCACAGAACCCATGCGAATTCCGGTTTATGAACATAGGTACCTTCCTTGAAGCTATTTGCAGTGTCTTAAGGTAGAATTTTTGAAGATCGAAAAAGTTATTCGTGGCAATAATATTCTTGTTTTGGAAATTTCTTTTCCCGAATTTATTGATGGCACTCCTGACAGCATCAAAGAGCGCTGAATGTGAAATTGAGCAAAATAGCTTTTTCATATCAATCAAAAAGGCCATAAGCACCACTAGTAAGGCTTCTTAAAAGGTAGAATTGATTTACAAAAAACTCCACACTAAGAAATGGTCACCACTACTAAAACAACCACGTACACCTTTTAGGTCCCGTGACACTATCCTCTGCCAGCTGTCCTTCGCAGACACTATGAGGCGTACTTTGTAGTCACACTTGTGCATTTTGGAAGTGAAATATGACTGGAGCATCCAATTTCCTGCTTTTACCACTTATCTGCAGAGGACTTTAAGGTTCACTTCTTTCAACAGTTTTTGAGCCACAGTCTTCCATTTTTTCGAACAGAAATGCACCTCCTTGAAGCTTTTGTGGGCGGCTTTCAGTGCCTTGTTTACGTACATTGCTTCAGGTAGAACTACGAACCCCCCCTTTTTGTCTGAGGTGAGAACCACCAATTTCTTTTCCTTGAGTGCGTTGACGACGAACTTCAAGGGAGGCATAGCAACCCGCTGATCACTCAGAGTTTTGACCATGCAGCCTATTCTATTCCCAATGGGCCTCTGCGGGACCTGTTCGCGTACAGTTTGGCCAAATCGATACACATAGGACAGTTCAGGAACAGTTCAGGACGCGCCGAACAGGGTTAAAAACTGCATTTAGGGACTTTTCTCAGGCTCTTCTCCAATGTTGCGAAATTCTCGCCTCTTCCACGTAAGCGACAGGTTTGCTTGCTGCAGTTAGTCGTGGACTCGCAGGAAAGGTAGACCTGACGTTCTAGCGCAGGAACTCCGCCAACTGATTCGCCTTCCTTTTGTGCTTTGCGATGGCCTGTATTATGACCACAATCACGATCATTTTGTACGACTACCCTGAGCCAGTAAAGTTAGAATCACATTTGTCTCCAACATTCAGACTTCATCAGTTTACAACCTCTTTTGGCGTGGCCCCACGATAGCTCAAGAGCACTGAAAAGTGCTCTCACTTCGATAGGCACATACTTCTTCTCACAGTAGGACAGATTACAAGACATGAAAACAGGCCGTGCAACGAGTTACACGCAAGCTAATTGATTGATTTGTGGGGTTTAACATCCCAAAACCACCATATGAATATGAGAGCCGCCGTAGTGGTGGGCTCCGGAAAATTCGACCATCTGGGGTTTTTAACATACGCCCAAATCTGAGCACACGGGCCTTGGACATTTCCACCTCCACCGGAATTGCAGCCGCCGAAGCCGGGATTTGATCCCGCGACCTGTGGGTCAGCAGCCGTGTACCTTAGCCACTAGACCACCGCGGTGGGGCCCCACGCAAGCTATAGGAGCCAGTGGCTTCTTGAAGAAGCTTGCAGAAATGTGTGGTGATAGGTGACAATACCGTTTCCTATGCCCACCTCCCTTTTTTTCAAAAGGTACCATAGTAAATCAACATCATAATCACGATCTTCCTTATAAAGAGCTCTTACTTCATCTGCTGGAGTTTTCGTACCTTTCTGAGTGCCATGAGAACACTTGCGTTTCGACAAATGAGAACGCTTATCAATTACAGTAGAAATACGAAAACACGAAGTCGCCCGTTAAATGAGCGGAAATTGTTTGTATACGATGCACATTCCAGTTAAAAGTCAAACTTTTTGGCTAACTGCCTTGTTCTCAATATTTGCAACTGCATTTTAGCACGAACAATTGGCAACATTTGGATTTGATTGCCACGCGTATGATAAGGGTCAGGGCGCATCTCGCACTTCAAGTGCACCAGCATCAGCTCCGAAGACATTCAGTGACTCAGATGTCAAGACGATAGTTATAGCGCGATAAGAAAAACGGCGACAAAGAGACTAGAAGGACACGAGGAACACAAGCGCTTTGTCTCTCTGTCGTCGTTTTGTTCTCACGCTATAGCTATCGTCATGTCATACCAGCTGGTCAAACTGACCCACTTTGGAAGTCACGTTCACGGGTCAACGGAGCACCAAGGAGCGAAAATGCGTGGCAGACATGTGAGCGTAAATGAATACTCATTGTTTTCTCTATAGGTACAAGCGCGCACATAATATATACAATAGTTGAAGTAACGTTAGCAGTGTACCCTCGCTATTGCAGTCGTACCATCTGGCACACATTTCCTTACGGTAAGAAAGAGCGTCTTTCACTCAATATATTAGTTCAAACTAATATTCCGAGTGTCGTTGAATTACGTGCAGCGTATACATACAGAGGAAAATGATAGACATCGAGTACTTTCTGTTTTAGCGTATATTTAAATTTGAGGGAGCCCTCAACTTCGGCATCTGACGTATGCACGGGGAATGTTAAACCGCCCAAAACAACTGAACCAAACGGCGTAGACGTGCCAATATATTGATATAGAGGATGTTTCAAGAAATGTGTTTGATCTGAAAAAATTGCAGGAACGGTGAATCTACGTTCTACCAGCGACATTGCGTTTACTTTGCCAGAATGCATCCTCATATGCGTAGAAACAATATTTATGTCCGCAATTATGAACATTAAACGGCTAACTCTATAGCATGTGGAAATGGTCGGTCGAATCAAATGGGTGAGTCAAAGTTTTTGTTGCCAATGGTGTATAATCAATTCGGAATTTCGGAAAGGCGGCCACTCGTGATGACCTCGAAGTGATGAAATTTGGCTTATTTAGCTGTCACAACCAAAACCCCAATACAGCACATCTACCACTCATTTTCATAACGCCCTGAATGAAAAGTTAATTGTGTTATTTTTTTAGTTACTGCCGAAATGAATATTCGTACACCTATGAAGCATATTGTTTCCAAAGCAAAGGAAATGCTACAGGTAGCACGGAGATGCCTGCTTACTGTAATGAAAGAAAAAAATATTGTACCCATTTTTGAAACATCCTGTAATCTGAGACCCGGGCCTAACACGGGCCTGACTTAGGCCCGGACCCTACCCGAGCCCGAAGCTCATAGGCCTCGAGCCAGCTCAGGCCCGATCCAACAATACCTTACCCCGCTCTGCCCGGCCCGCGGAAGCCCGGGCCGGCCCGAGCCCTACAGTGCTCAAGTCGTGGCCCTTTGGCCAAGATGCGTTCAGGCTGCCTTAGCCTGGGGAGGTTGCTCACGCTTCCGTAGTCAATATTTCTTGATAAAACAATGCAAAGTAGTTCTACGGAATCCCATGAGGTGGCGGAATAGTTAACAAAGTAAATAACAAGTAAAGAAGTAACAAAAATTTGCAGAGAATAATAGAAATCTGTGGTAATGAGGGAGATAGGTTAAATTTGAAGTTCAGCCGGAAAAATCAGCAATCATAATTTTTAATGATAACAAAGGCAGTGAGGATAAGATACAGGAAGTCAAGCTAAAAATAGTGGATAAATTCAAATACTTGGGCGTATTGATAAATAACGGCGCTGATATCAGAAGGAGCACGAAAGACACGTAATGACCAAGGGCACCAGGAATGCAGCTGTAAATAAACATAGGGCTTTGTGGAACTACGATAGGTGGGGCATTGTGAGAGGGATTTGCAAAGATGTCATGGTCCCGGGTTTGACGTTCGGCAGTGTGCTCTTGTGCATGAAATCAGAAGTTCAAGCAAGATTGTAAATTAAACGTTGGGGCATAGGTAGACTTGCTTTGGGAGCACACGGGAATGCCCCAAATCAGGAGGTACAGGGTAACATAGGATGGGCATCGTTTGAGTGCAGGGAAGCTAGCAGCAAGATATAATTGGAGGACTGATTGAGAAAAATGGGAAAGAAGCGTTGGGCTAGGAAAGTTTTCAGTTATTTTTGTATGTCAATACTAATGAAAGAAACAAACTCGAAAATTGCAAGCAAGCATTTAGACAAAAGCAGAATACCAAGCCAAAAGAAAACATCGGTTAAGAAGAAGGTGGAGGAAACAGAGAGGGACATGTGGCAGATGGGAACGCTTTCGGAATGATCACTTGAGACCTACCAAACTTTTAAGCAGTAAAGTGCAAGGAAAAAAATCTACGATAATTCTCGAGGTAGTTCTCAGCTCTTCGAAGCTAGAACAGGAGTATTGCGGACCAAGACGTACCGAGCCAAACACGAAAACACAGACACGGTATGTAGTGCGTGTGGAGAGGCGAACGAAAGGGCTGAACCTTTGATAATGTTCTTTAAAGGGCTCCACCCTATAGTCGAAGATGATGGCGCCGAATTTTTCATAGCATTGGGGTTTAGGGGCAGTGAAGACAGAATAACATTAAGCGGGTAGAAATAACAAGAGGAATCTAACTGATTGGTGACCATCAATTAGGTGCAAGTGAAATTTAATTTTGAACACACAGTGCTAGTACTCAACTTTATGGCTAAGTGGCGTGAGCCACCACCCAATCTAAAGGACACAGCTGGATCTATCCATAAATCCATAAATATAGACCGCCACCCGTGTGTAGAACTAACCCACAAAATTATTCATGCGAATTTTCTAGTAAGAAAAGCCTTTAGGTGCCGCAAAATTCGTCCTGGTCTGGAGATTGAACACGAAACCAATGCTTTTTTCAGGGCGGTCGCTCTGAAAATTGAGCTATCCAGGAAACTAGCAATTTATCAACACCGCATCCGGCGCCAGACGGCGACTTCATCGACAACCCTTCAACCACCTTGCGGCTTTACGTGGCAGTCAATTGCATACCTTTTGTGCGTGTGCTGCTAATTACACTGTATTTTGCGATGCGCTGTGCAGCAGTGGACATGCGCTCTCCTGAAATCCTTGAATAGTAATAAATTTTCCCAGTATCTAGTTCAACAATGGTTAAAACTGCTGACCGTGGCGCCGCGTTCTATGAGACAAACTCTTCTGTGCAGTCTCCTTAAAATTTCCTAAATATCGGTTTCAAATGCGAAGCATTGCTCAGCAAACTTTGGCGAATTTGAGCGTATCTATCTATCTATCTATCTATCTATCTATCTATCTATCTATCTATCTATCTATCTATCTATCTATCTATCTATCTATCTATCTATCTATCTATCTATCTATCTATCTATCTACCTATCTATCTATTTATCTATCTATCTATCTATCTATCTGTTTATCTATCTATCTATCTATCTATCTATCTATCTATCCATTTAGCCGCTTATGCCTTTCAGCTCTCATGGCCGTTTCGACAATGGTATCTATACCAAATTTGATGTGGCTTAACATAACTGTATGAAGAACATATTTTATTAGTGATGCCATGAAAATCATAGCATGTATGTCATAGATGTCATGATTTATATTTCATGGTCCTGTAGCTCTTGCGGTGGTTTCAATCACATGGCATGTTGCAAAACTGGTATGGTATGACATGATTGCATGGCGAACACAAGCGACAGACCTTAACATGAAAATTTTAACAAGCGTGTCATTTAACAACATGACTATATGCCACGCTCATGAAGCGCTCGCGGCTGTTTCGGTAGTGTCACATATATCAAATTTGGTATTACGTTACGCGTATGGTTGACGAAGGTATGTGACTAATGCAAACATGATAGTCATTATATGCGTGTTATGTAACAAGATGACTACAAGCCACGCTCATTATGTGCTAGCGGCCGTTTCGCTAGCTTGACTCATACCAAATCTGGTATTACGGGGCGTGAATGGATGAAGAAGGTATGATACTTGTGCAAACATGATAATCATGACATGCGTGTCATGTAACAACATGACTACATGCCACACTCATGATGCGCTCGCGGCCTTTTCGCTAGCTTCACATACGCCGAATTCGGGATGACAAGACGTCAATAGATGGCGAAGGTGTGCAACTGGTGCAAATAAAATAATCATGAGATGCGTGTCATGTGGGAACATGACTACATGCCACAGTCAAGGCACCAATACATTTTGACGTGACTTGGTGCCCGTGCTCGCCGGCGTTCCTTTTGTCGCGCCACGCCAGTGTTGCCATGCCAAGCACCAGTCCTGCCATATACTCGCAGGCGCGCGCCACGCTGCGTTACTTTGACGCATGCGCGTCTCATCGCCACGATCATAGGGAGACGCAGTGTTATCTTGGTAACGCATCGGCGCGAATTTTGTGCCAGTTGCCTTCGGGCTGCGCCGATGGATGCTGGTCGTGCCTGGCGCCAGACTCTAGAAAGCTCGCGTTTTGCTAACGTAGCGTCGCTGCGCCCAGCGTGCGCGTGCGTCAACGCTACATTGGAGTATACTGGTTCCTCATGATGCGCTCGTGGCCGTTTTGCTAGCTCCACACATACCAAATTTGGTGTTATGTGACGACCATGGATGACAAATTATATGACTTGTGCAAACATTATAATCCTGTCACGTGTGTCATGTAAGAACATGAAAACATACAACGCTAATAGCATGCTCGCGGCCGTTCCGCTGGCACCACATATACTAAATTTGGTATCACGTGACGTGAATAGATGGCGAAAGTAAACCACACATCCAAACATGCTAATCTTGACACGGAAGTCATTTACGGCATCATCTACCTCCACCTTGTAACGTTGTGCGAATTTCAAAGCGGCATATTAACCTTTCTTATTCGTACTTCGCATATGATGGATTTTCCCTGTACGTGGGATCTGCCAATTTCTTCCGCACACTCCGCAGTCCGAGAAATTCGGGTGCTTCACACCGCTGTTGGAACTAACTCATGATCTTTGTAACAGGCATGTCATGCTACTCATACCTTGAGCAGTGAAGCGCACGTTCATGCCCCCCTATGTGAACCGTCGTATATACCAAGGCAAGAAGAACACCAGAACAGCACCAAGGCATAGGTGAATAGATAGATAGATAGATAGATAGACAGATAGATAGATAGATAGATAGATAGATAGATAGATAGATAGATAGATAGATAGATAGATAGATAGATGGTAGAAACTTTCAAAGTGATTTTAGCTTTCTACGAAGTACTTTGAATTTATTACACGTGCACATGCTACGCTGAGAAGGAGTGCACTCTAAGCTTATACCGCGGCAAGATATTTGGAACGAACAATGCTTTCCTTAGCTTCTTTTCGATAGTATACGGCGTCTCAAAGCTGAACAGCATGGTCCCATCGAAGCCCACAGCGGTCAATGAACAGGCGTCCACGCCCTCATTGGGGACGTTTTGAAAACAGTACTCGTAAAAAAACTTCGGGGTGCTGCTCAAGCACTTCTCGCCGAAATGAATGGGCTTCTGCACGACTGTCTTCATTTCAAACAGCACGAAAGTCAACGTCGAAGACAGTGCCACCTCGATCGTCTTCTCCCCCTTGAGGCCGAAACTCCAAGAACTTGAGCATGTGTACCTGGTGAGCCGGACGTAAAAAGTGTATAGTTACTCTCAGCTTATTCGATAAAATCACGCTGTTGTATGAGAAGAATTTCCCAGTTTTAACCCATTGAAGACAAGTGTACATCAAAAGATACCCTGCCGTAATATGGAGTAAAAATTACATAGGACGATATTCTCACTTTCCTCATTGGCACTTCAAATGCAAATGATTGCAGCAAGATAATGCTGTTTGGCGCATTGACTATGTTCTATTTTTTCTGTTTTATAAGTAACTAAAACTTTGGAAAATGAGAGCCTGTCAAACGCACGTGGTCCGCACTTCTTTTGCTGACGTTGTTTTAGGTCGCAAACTTTATATGTTCATAAATCAGATTGCGTGTGCTTCAGCATAAACAAGCAATCCCAGAAGAGCGCGAGAAGTTTATGGAGTACATAGTTTTGCACGGAAGTGTAATCAATTCTGGGTGTAATATTTGTACTAGAATAAGAAGTAGTGAGAGAACACACGTATTTAATGTAGTTTGGTGCCTCGGAGATTTAACTAGCTATTTTTTTAAAAGATGCCGTTTTTTTTGCTTAACGGAGACTTACAAGTTTGCAACAGGTGGCACCGTGAATATGTTGGAGCCCATTGAGTTTTGAGTGTTGCGTCTGACTTTAGCGTAGACACTTAAGAGAAGAAGAGGAATAAGGACGGTATGATCGAATAGATGCTCTGTTCCTACAAATGAAAACTTAAGACGGCAGGAACGTGGGGAATATACTTTCTCTTTTGATGCAGGAAACGGTTTTGTTTCTTAAAGACCGAAGATAAAAACATAGTTGCTATGCCGCCGTAACACAACATGATAGTTTCTATGCTCTGTCACCAGGTGACCGTCCTCTCAAAATGAAAGAAAAAACAGTGTGCCACATGGCTAAATCTGCTTGGAAGCTGTGAAAATGGCATAGGAAGGGCTGTGCTCTACGACCATGCATCGAATAACTACAGATACTTCGTCCCCGAGACAAAGTGGTACTGGCCCATATTTACCCTTTTTTGCTTTATTGTCTGTACATAGGTCTGTACATCAAACCACAAGCACAGCAGAAAGAAACAGTAACAGTTCGAGACAAACTGAAATTCCCCAAGTGTCGCCAAGGGCTCAACCCATGATACCCACTCAAGTACAATATCCTTAGTTTTTGCAGTTAAGCAAACTTGACCATACATTCACGGGAATACGTTCGTGCAGGCCGTGCGTCTTGATCGCAATAAAAACCTGCCATACTTGCCCGCCATAAACAGGGAAGGCCACATAACATAATAAAATCAAAAGGCATTCCCTCTTCGTCCACTATTGGAACAAATCTCATAACATACGAATTTACAAGTAATTCCTTTCTTAACGTCCTTCGAAGTATATCTTAAAAATATACTCCCTCCCAATACTGAAAGAAAACATGGTATATAGTTTCCGCTT
>NW_023608114.1:0-38130 GCF_013339725.1 Rhipicephalus microplus | reverse complement strand
GGCAAATCGTCTGAAAAAAGATTCATAACTTTTTATTTTGCTCAAGTAATGAAATCTCCACAGGCCTGTCTGAAATAGCTTCAATGCCTCCTAAAGTACATTTATCAGGCATTTCGGTGCACGTTCGGTGCACGCCCCAGACTGTCGTAAGTACATTCGAATCTGCTGACGTTCATTTGCAAATGCGTCGCGGGATGAGTGCCGGCGATACCAGGAAAGCACGAAATAAGTTGTCGATTTATCGCATGGAGCATGTGGAATGATGACGGAGAACAAAAACAATATGGCAGAATACAGGAACACTTGTCTGAACCTCCACGATTCACGTGTGCACTTGGAAAATGCGTCACTGTATGAAATCTCCGGCGACGCATAGCATTGCAGCCACACGAGATTAATCGTTCCTAGTTGTGTGCAACACATTGCCTACACAGCTGACGTGGTTCCTACTGGGGTGCTTGCGTACGCAAGCGTTTGTCATAATATGTGTTCTTGATGCCCACTCTGTTCCTGATGGCATACGGGTGCGGCAATGGCAAGCTGCTTTCGTTCGTGAAGGCACCGCTTCTGTGCAGCGCACTTAGCTGATCCGCGCAGAAGGCAGCGTGGACGGCGACGCACATGAGCGCTTAAAAGCGTCCAGTAAGCCGACAACTGTGCCTCATGCAGTAACAGCAGTTAGCTGAAGACGCTTATCATAAAGCGATTAAGTCTTACTGCTGTGCTTGCTGCATTGCTGCCATCACACCTTCGAGGCTTTCCGGTGCTTATCTGTTAGACATCACCTCACTGCGCGCTGATGCCAGCCCCTTTGAATGTTTCATCTGTTTCACCCCATAGCACTCGTGTATTGCGGCAAAGCCAACTTTTTACATTACTGCAACGTCGATTGATTGTTAAAGTACTTGTTTAAGCCTGCGAAGTCATAGATGTAGCAGAGATGGGACTTTTAAGTAATGCTGTTTAATACCTGGAATGTTGGCTGAAAGCCCAAATAATAGGACACCAGAGAGTTCAGCGTCGACAGTTTCAGATATTTTTATCCATAGACGTTGATGGGCTTGTGATGCTGGCGTGGAATCGTCTGAATTTGCAAGCATGTCTGAAAATCTTGCTTCTGAAAAACCGGCAGTCGACTGATCTTCAGTCACATTATACAGATGTGCTATGGTTTTAAATTTTATCATTGGCTTTGTCTATTAAATATAGTCAGGTTATCTGTACGTAATATTAATTTTTCTTTTTTTGCTTTATTATGCTTGAATAGCGTGAGCACATTGGAATTTTATAATTTATCTGTCTTGAACACAGTATTAAGAAAAAAAAACGGCAGGAAGGGGTGGATGGGGACCTTGTGATGAAAAAAAAATCGTAAACAGGGGTTATGTCGGGCCAACGTTTCGACAAGTGGACTTGCTTTTTTTCAAAACTAGAACAAACAGTTCTGAGGAAGACAAGACCACTTGTCGTAACATTGCCTCCAGTACACAACCCCTGTTTACAGATTTCTTCATGAACACAATATGTGTTTTCAAATTGACTCTAGCAATAACTGCTCTGAAAACCAATTTTGCTGCTCCGAAATGAATTTTCGTCTGGTCCAAAAGCTGCTCCAAAGCAGCCTAAGCCAGTAGCGTCACTGTGTCGAGAAATCTGCAACGTCACAGTGAGCCAGTGTCCAAACTGGTGTCACTACCTGTATTTCTTTTTGTGCGTTTTCTCGTTTACCAAGCTTCTTCTTGTAGTAATATATTACTGTCACATTGGCAATTTTAGTGCCATTTTGAGGGAGTGGCACTGAGTGCACTTATGTTTTAGGGCTTCTAAATGAAAAAATTAAGTTAGTAGTGCAGCATATCCTATTCAGTATTTTAGACTATCTTACTAAAGTATTAATATACTATAGTTATAGACAGCCCTTTAAATACACAAATTTGACCAGTGCAGCCATTGTATGGCATGTTTGTGCAATAGCAATGTTTATTGCTACCTACCTAAATGCTACCTGTCCTTGTAGCATTTAGTTCATAAGTGCATGGTGTGAAACCTGCGCCAATTGTGCTAACCTGCGCCAACTGGAAATTGGCCACGACTTCAAAGGGTCTTTTTTGTGTAATTTGCACCATTGCTATGCCACAAGGTTGTTTTGGAACCAAAAGTAATGTTGACAGTATACATTGTGAGCGGATATTGTTATGGTCACAATCTTGTACTTGCTCTGATACAAAAGCACGGAATCGGCAGATTCCGACTTCCGCTCGATTGCGGTGTGGTGCCTACCGAAAAGTTCGCCAGTATGACTTATCGCCGACAAAAAGCCTTTGTGTGTGTGTGGCATAGCGCCGCTTTAAGCTTACGGCACGCTTTTAATAGCGCGACTACCTGAGAGCGCTGAGGCACCGATCGCTACCACCTCAATCGTTGTGAGGGATCGTTTTCAGCATGCACCGCTTCGCAGAAATGAAGGCAACTCGCTGTTGCGGAGTTGAGCATTGTGGATCGGGGGCACTGTCACGTTTGGGCCTGCAGTTCGTCGAGGCAGACACCATTGTGCGTGAGCCTGTCGTGCAGGTGGGCCAGGCAGTTAACTGTGGCCGGGTTACAAGGAGCTCAACGGAAGCATTGCGAACAACCCCTTGTTGAGTGGGGTTCAACAGCGTGAAACAGCTTTCATGGAGTCAACATCTCAACTCAACCCTTGTCACCTACGTAGGTCGTTACAAAGCACAGACAGTTCGGTAGCATGAGATGGCGTCGCAGTAGCAGTTCTCAGGACTAGAGCACCTGAACTACCGGGTTCTTGAAGGTTCTAGAACACTGTACCTCGACACAGCCATGGTCCGCTGCTGACGTTCGTGTCAGCGGCCATCTTCCTCACAGAGGAGCTCAGCTTTCCTCCTCCTCTGGACTCTACCTCCTTGCCCTGTGTAGAGCCTTCAAGGTGTGGGCTGGGTGCGTCATTGTGTGGTGCGCTCGTGCTACCCATTGGACATTTCCGCCGATGTATCTCATCAGCCGAGTGGTTCAATGTCTGGGCCCTTTGTGGTGGGTGGACCGCCAAGACTTCAAGCCGTTTGATTCGCGGAAGCAGTGGTCACCACCTTTTTCGGACTTCCATGTCATGAAACGATGGCCTATAAAAGCTGGTAGGGATCCCACTTCTACGCCAACTGCGCCAAAGTGCACCAAACGAGATTTGCTGCGCCAACCTGATAAAATCGACGTAAATTGTGCCAACCTGCGCAAAACCGTCCATCTCAGAGGTTCGCAACCTGTGGCCCGCGGGCCGCATGCGACTCGCTGGGCAGTTTTATGCAGCTCCAGGCACGACTTCAGAAATTTTAATTCCGCTGGACACTGTAATTGCGGAGTATTTAAATAACTACAAATAATATTACCAGAGACAGCGGTAGAGTCTGAGGAATTCTTTACGTTCCTGCGAACCGGCTTATAACACCTATATACTAGGTGTTAAGATGACGACTGCGTCTCAGCTGCTACCCTCTGCGCCATAGTCGCAGCGTGGCCAGCACGTGACGAGAGAGGAGGAGTGTTTCTTTGTGGAGAGGAGCAGATCGTCGTTGAGAGATAAGCTGAAGTCCACGACAGCTTTTTTCTCTTCTCTCTCTCTCTCTCTCTCTCCTCTCTCTCTCTCATGCGCACCGTAGAAGGGTCCTACGTGTCAGAGACAGGAAAGGGAAAGGTGGGGGGGGGGGTGTGATTCTTAAATGAGAGAAAAGATAAAAGTGCGCCCCATAACTGTCTGCATCATAGTGCGACACCTCAACAGTGGCTCACAGGGGATGGGGTAAGGAGGGATTAAAAAGGATAGAGATGAAAAGGAGGACGCCCACATACAGAAGTAAAGGTAATAGATAAAGATGGGGACATGGTTGAAGGTGTCGGAGGATGCGGTGCCACTCGGCAAGAGCTTCACGGCGTCAGTAGATCGCGGAGGGCGAGCCGGTCGGCCAGAGCTGCGCTGTCGTCAGAGATCGCAGGGGCACAACCGTTCGACACGGAATCTAGCGAGCGAGTCCCCGGAAGGCGTGGCACCGGTGCATTGCAGATCGCGTTTGCGTACCTGCGAACTCTTTCGATTTTTCCATAAAATGTGCGAATTTCGATCACGCGTACGATTTTACGAATCTTGCCTGAAATTTACAAAACATCTTTCATTTCCGTTAAAAAAAAAAAAACCTAAAATGAGTAAAATAGCATGGCCTCGACGATTGGCTATGGCGCTTTACCGTAGCTGGTCGCGGAGGCCACAAACAAGGAGAGAACTATATGTATTTGTGTTATCATCTCATACTTGCGAAATCTCCCGCATTGTCCGGAAACTACCGGATTGCAACCGTTTCTTCCATTTGTAGGGTTGCCATGACAATCTCCCGAAAATCGAAAGATGTGTGCGAGATCTGGCTGCATTGACAAAAATGTAGGCCAGTTCGTTCCAGGCTTTTTGCGAGCCCATCGCATTATAAACTAAGTTGAGAGGCTTTCTTTCATCTAAACTTACAGCAGAGTCTCAGTGATGCGAAACCGCGGCAGATACGACTTCGTGAAAATCCCCAGCCAAACTCGTGTGCCCATCGGGCCAAAATTGGAATGTGCCGAACACTTTGCCTAATCGCGGCGTGTGATGAAGTTTAGTACTGAAACCGTCGAACGAAGGCCGATCGAGAGCAGGGTGCTCGAAGCTTCGGAAGTATGCGTGCGACCAGCACACGCACTATCTTCTACAGTGCGTGTGGTTGTCATTGCCACAACCGCTGTGCACGAAACTGCGGTCGTTCGACACGATCATGTATGGCGACGGCGTTACCGACAGAACTCCTAAAGTGTGTGTGCGGCCAACATTCGACCAGTCAAAGCAATGCTGCTTTCTGCAAACTCTTTGGAGAAAACCGCAGCAGTTGTGACCATAGATGGCATAAAACGACTTAGTTTTGAATGCGCGTGAATTGTAAACAAAACTACTGTTTGCCCAAACCGCGGTGGCGGCGATGCCATAGCAATCTACGAGCTCCGAGGGCACATGGCTGAGGCAGCGGTAGGATGAAAAGTGGTAAGACGTAAAAAAGGCTAGAGCTGTTTTGCTGTTCCTGTCCAAGAATCTAGTAGCGAGCAAAGCCAAAGCTTTGACCCGCCTTCGCGGCAGCCAGCTGCGCTATCCCGTCCATTGACATGTCTTAGGAAGACATACGCGAGTTGTTTTGACGGAAATATATTTTGCTAGTTGTTTTGATGACGCGAAATTTCGTCCGAAAGCATTTACGCTCCCCCTTTTAAGCTCTCGCCTTAGTGAAAAACCCTACCCTCGTATGTTCGGCCATCCAAGCCATTATGAAACTGCAGCGCCGACGCTCGTGCTTGCGTTTAAGACCCCCTCTCCATCCCCCCCCCCCCATAATAGTTTTTGTGATGTTCTTTATAATTTTTTTTGGTGCCAAAATGGGGGGAAATAATTCAGAGCACCAATTTGTTTTATGACGGCAAAATGTGATTATGCTTGTCACTAAAGCCAAATTCGTCACAGCTACAAATTAAAAAAGACAATGTCGGTAACTCCTGCTAAACCCCCCTTTCCCCATTTGGGGGTTTTACGAATTTCTCTGTTGCCAGGTTGGCAGGTATGCGTATTTCGAATTTTTGGCTCCGCATCGCACGAAAGAGGGAAAAGAAAGAGTGCGAGGAGGCGCCAGTGCCAGCCTCAGGATTGCTCGCGCGCTATTGGTTGGCCTCTGGAGGTGACGTGCTGGTGACGCAGCGACACCGACTAAACTTGCACACCTGCACCTCATTTTCAGCTATGCTTCCCGCTCTGCCATAGACCCTCTCCGGCTAAGCGGCGCAGCCCCCGCCTTAATTCATGGTAACGAGGGACAGGGTCTGGGTTACACAATAAGGTAGCGAAGAAAAGGCTTCAGTTGGGTGCTCGAGCTACCTATTCAGACGCCGCGGATGCCTCGGAGAGGGCATTTTCAACTCCCCCAAGATTGTCCGCTTCGTGGTCATTTGAAGCAAAGACATGGGGCGAATTTTCGCTCAGCCGCTGATCTCCCGAAGACACGCCGGCAGTCACTGTCGTCGCCGCGGAGTCACAGAAACACAGAGAAGTGTTTACGCCTGTTTCATCGTGCCGAAGCACCCTCGCCCCTTCGGTGTCTTGGATGGATCGGTACCATGCGGCGAGGGTGCGAGCGAGTGAATTTCGATAAGATGGCGATAGCGCGGTGATAGTTTCAATCAGCGAAAAGGTTACGACTGTCAACGGGAAGTGCCTCTGCGACGCCTCCAGCACAGACAGCAGCAATGCAACTAATACGATGTGGATCACAATTAATACGACGTGGATCGTCGTATTAGTTGCCTTGCTGTAGCTGGTGAGGCACTCGTGCACATCCGTCTGTGCAGAGGTCGACGAGCAGGCACTTCACGTCAAATGGGCTGGCCGAACTGGCATCTATTTCGCACGTAAATGTGCGCGAGGCTTCCATGTCATTCAGAACTGCGTCGTTGACCGAAACACGGTTCACGTTTGATTTGTTGGCGTCTAATTCAGACATGAGCGTCTAGGCGTTTGCCATGACAGTCAGAATCACGTTTCTGCAAGGGCAGTTGGAACTGGTATGGTGTGTGACAAAAGTGCGATGCATGTGATTGAACGTTAGATGGTAATTTTGAACTTTTATTCGCACATGAGCGTCGACCATGCCAGCAGTAGCGCGTATGATGCGGTGGTTGATTGAATAAAACAAATAAAAAAAGTCACTGTAGCATGGTTTGGCTCAGCTCTTACAGGGAGAGGGAAAGAGGGATAAAGAAAGGCAGAAGGGAAAAGTAGAGAAAGAGTGCGGCGGCAGGTTGTGGGTGCTTCCCTACGATAGAACAGCCGGGAAAACTCCGCACATTCCATCGCGGGCGCATGCGTGCGTCACCAGCACATCACCTACAGGCATGCACGTCCCCTACACTGAGGAAGCAATAGCGCGCAAGCTATCCTGATGCTGGCGCTGGCGTACTCCTCGCACTCTTTCTTTTCCCTCTTTCGTGCGATGCGGGGCCAGCAATTCCAAATACGCCAATCAATTTGAGAGAAAGCAAACATTCCGCCCCAGCCTTTCCTATTATTTCCTTCTTTGCAAGCACTGTAGAGGTGTCGGAAGTGCCGCCGTGGGATTGGGCGTGGTGCTGAGAGCATTTCGGAGCTCGGTATGCTCGAATTAACCATCGCAAGTGCTTGCGCGTTCGAATTACAGGGCATTTTCCCATATTGGAATACACATAGGTTTGACGCCGCCATAGCATCAGTTCTAATAAACAGGAAGTTCGAATTAAGCGTGTTCGAATTAATGAGATTCGACATTAGTAAATTATGCTTTCATAATTCTAAAATCACCATGCTTGCTACAAGAACTCACTCTGTAAGCAAGAAAATGCACAAAAAGAAAATTTAGGTGGCTTCACGTAGTTGCATTAATGCATCAATTGCCATGACTTTATAAATTTTGACATTTTTTCACTAGGTCCTGCATAGCTCTTCAGTACTAAAAACAAAGTAAGCTGACTTCTGAGACGGCTCTAAACTTAACGTACTAAGTCTGAGGATTTTACTTTGAGCAAATGTCGCTAAAGTAAAAAAAATGCACATTGAAATTCGTAGTATCACGTGCAGCGATTTCAACGCTATTTTCTAATATTTTCTCCCCAATCATAAACCTGTGATTGTGAAAAGAACGACATGAAAGTTCTCTAAGCTTTTAAATCTAAAAGATCCTTTGTTCTAGGTTAGCGTTCATTTAATATTAAAGTTTTGAGGTACTTTCTTCCCTCACAGGGGGCTGTGTAAGCAGGCGTTTGTGTGTAGCGACCACGGACCCGAGCTAACGGGGAGTTAGGACTCCCTCCCACGCCTAGCCGTGCGTGGCTCTGCCGTGCCCGGGGAAAAGGGGATCCTGGGGGTTGAGCTGACGCCGGGTGATTGGACCTTCAAGGCCACCCAGCAGAGGCAACACACCTCTTTGGCCCGGCTTCACGTAGACGGCACCCCTGGGCTGACCCACCCAGGGGAAATCGGCAGTTGTCTTTTCCTATCTCTCTCTCCCTACATCTTCGTCTTCATCGCTCCCTTCTTACCTGTCCTGTCGTCTTCTCTTTTCCGTTTACTTCCAAATTTCCTGGCGGCTAGGGTTAACCCTGGGGGACTGACCTCCCTTGGTCAGGACCACAGGGTTATAGTAGCAATGTGAGGCTAACGTGTGTATACGTTCCTCTTGTTGGACTCTATGGTGGGTGGCCAGCATAGTTACCGAATGATCATGCTTTTCTATGGAAAAAAGTACCCCCCCCACCTCCACAATGATCAGTCCCGTAAAAGGGGTCGCATTGAAGCAAATAGAAACTTTCTGACTAAAGAGAGCAATTACACAAAATTCTTTGTTGTAACGTCATTGTCTGAAACCAAGATTCAGGACATATCACCCTTCCCGATTGCAAAAGCAATCAAAGAATTCATTGGAAGCAATTACAGTGCAAAAAAATTGAATTCAGGAGATCTCCTCATAGAAGTGAAAAACAAAGAACAAAGTGACAAAATCGGACACCTTGGAAAAATTGGACAACATGAAGTCCGTGAACAGCTCACCGATCTCTCAATTACACGTGAGGTGTAATATCTGACAATGAACTGCTCAAGTGCACCGATGCGAAATTGAGGATGCTTTAGCAAATCAAGGTGTACTTGCCGCACGAGCAATCATCATCCGCAGAGATGATAAGGAACCCGCACAAGGAATGTAATACTAACCTTCGCAAGCACGACGCTTCCTGCTGCAGTTAAGGTAGCGTACCTTTACCTACGTGAGAGGCCCTATATACCTAATCCTCGCAGGTGCTTCCGGTGCCACAAGTTCAGGCATGGGTCTCATTCATGTCGTGGTAACCCAACCTGCATGAAATGCGGCCAGAATGAACATGAAGATGGCGAGTGCACCAACGTTTTAAACTGTGTGAACTGCAAGGGGCCCCATGCAGCGTACTCACGCTCCTGCCCAGAATGGCAAAAAGAAATAGACATACTTGCACTGAAAACCAAAGAAAACATACCGTATCCAGAAGCGCGCAAGCGAATGGTTCTTGCCTAAAAGGGAACCTACGCTGAAGCGGTGCGAAGGGGAAGGCACCGCCGACGGTCTCTGTAGGCACACAGGTCGAACTCCAGGAGCTAGTGGCCACGGTCCGTCCCCCAGACAAGAGCGAAAAAAGGCACCAAGTGCCTTTTTTCAGGGAGGCCCCAAAGCTCGACCAGTGTTAGTGCCAGCCAACCTAATGTCGAGGCAAAAGAGATCTCAACAACGGTGCCGAGTAGCCAGCCTCCCTTGAGGAGGCCAGCATTCCCGCCGGGCACCAACACTGTTGAGCACCCTGCTGGTGCTGAGTCCATGGACGTGAGTCCATCGGACACTGAAAGCCTGACAGACCCTGCTTCCACTAGCAGGGCGATCAGGCAGCCCATCATCTTTTCCTGCAAAGGAGGAAAAGGGAGCCGAAACACACTTTCGGCCCCACAAAAAAGAAGTGACGAAGAAGCACACGAATAGTGTCACTTTTAGCTTATGCACAACTAACTCAAAATACTAAATTTCATACACATAATTTCACGTAATGGCATACATTATCCATTGGAACTGCAGAGACATGACACGAAACTTAAGCGACATTAAGGACATATTACAAGCTTCTCTCCTGTAGCGTTATGCTTGCAGGCAACGAATCTGGGACCAAAAAACACCAAAATACTAAATGGTTACACTGTTATACGTCGCGACCGCTCGCAAGGCAACCGGCTGTCGGGCAGCGTCGCCATTGTTGTCCAAAGTGGTATAGCAGTAAGAGAAGTTAAAGTTAACAGTTTTATTGAAAAGGCTGCAGTCACCATTTTATCACATAAAAATATCACTATTTGTTTCATATACGTTCCACCTCATACACATTTTACTGTAAAAGATCTAGAATTGATCGCAGAACAGCTATCTAAACTTTTTTTAATGGCAGGGGATTTCAATGCGCATAATATACTATGGGTAGTGAAAAGACAGACAGTAGAGGGCAGGTAATTGAAGATTTTATTCTTAGTAACAATGTGTGTCTTTTAACACTGGATCACCAACATACTGCTCTCCAGGCACAGGAACCATGAGTTGCTTGGATTTGGCACTGTGCTCTAGCTCACTGTTTGCAGATTTTACATGGGAACAATAAACAACCCTTATGATAGTGACCATCTACCGTCGATTGTAAAACTAACATCGCCACTTCCAATTATACGCTCTCGACCACAGCGTTGGAAGCTTCACAAAGCTAACTGGCCTTTATTTACACAGAGAGCTAATCTACAGGATGAGTTCTCTGAACACCTAACAGTAGATGAAATAAATGACAAGTTCACCGATTGCATACTGTCTGCGGCAGAGCAAGCCATTCTCCAGTCTTCAGGACTAGTGGGAATAAGCTGAAGCCATGGTGGACGAGTGAGTGTGGAAAAGCCAAAAAAACTACAGAATAAAGCATGGTGCAACTTCCGTAGGTATCCCACATGTGACAACCTCCTCGCATTCAAACAAGCTAAAGCAAAAGCACGATATATTCGTAGAGATGCAGAAAAATCATCCTGGCAGAAGTACATATTGCAAGGGCGTTTGATAGCGACGCCAGGTAATAAGCAGACAGCCGGTACGGAAACAAATGCTCGGGCAGTCCAGCGTCTACAGCTAGTGCACCCGCTCGCGCTTCGCACTCAGCGATGGTCCCACTAGTCATTGCCTTGCGAATTCCCCACTACAATGCCCCGGCGACGAAGACGAGCCATCCTGGCGACTCAAGGTGACGAGAGAACAGGAGGGTCGTAACAGGGCTTGAGGCGACTGACGTGGACCGTCTCACGACCAAGGCGGCGCTTGTCCGTGGACGGCTTGAGCGGTTCAATCACATAGGTGACAGAAGAAGGGTGCTGTATGACGTGGTAAGGGCCTGTATACTTCGGTGCAAACTTGTGAGTCAGTCCAGGAGAGTGAAAAGGCAGTCGGAGCCACACGAGAGAACCAACGGGGAAGGTATTGTGAACAAGATCATGGTCGTGGCGATCTTTTTGGAGGGCTTGGTTATTGGCTGTGAAGTACCGTGCAAGCTGACGACACTCTTCGGCATGTTCGGCCATTTCAGAAAACTGGGCTGAACTCGGAGGCATCAGGATTGTATCGCAGAATTGTGTCGAGTGTGTTGCAGGGTCACGACCATATAAAAGAAAAAATGGAGAAAAGCCTCTTGTTGATTGAATCGCCGTATTGTAGGCGTACGTCACAAAAGGAAGAACAACGTCCCAGTTGGAGTGGCCGGAATCAATATACATAGCGAGCATGTCTCCGAGGGTTCTGTTGAAACGTTCCATTAGGCCGTTCGTCTGAGGTGGTAGGCTGTTGATGTGCGGTGTACCGTACGGCATGAATGTAGGAGCTGCTGCAGAATTTCGGACAAAAATACGCAACCTCTGTCACTCAGGAGCTCCCGTGGTGCACCATGACTAAGAACAAACCGATGCAAGATGAAGGTTGCAACGTCACAAGCGCCAGCGAAGGTAGCGCTGCGTTTCGGCGTACCTTGTCAGATGGTCGGCAGCCACAATCACCCATCGATTACACCAACAGAGCACGGTGGCGGGGCCGTATAGGTCAATCCCAACACGGTCAAATGGGCGTGCAGGACATGGCAAAGGCTGCAGTTGACCGGTTGAATGAGGAAATGTCTTGCGCTGCTGACACTGGAACAGGAGCGAATGTGTTTGCGTACAAACGTGTACATACCCCGCCAGTAGAAACGTTGGCGTATCCGCTCATACGTCTTTAGCGCACCAGCGTGTGCATGTTGCGGTTCAGCATAAAAATATTTGCAGATATCAGACCGCATATGGCTGGGTCTGACTAGCAGCCATTTACGACCCGCCACTTGATATTTGCGACGGTATAACAGGCCATCTCGTATGGCGAAATGCGTTGCTTGGCGGCGAAGAGCACGCGGGTAACCGGAAGTTGATGCGTCAGAAAGCATATTCAAGAGCGAGGCAATCCAAGGGTCCTTCCGCTGTTCGAATAGCATGTCTGTGACGCTGACGGCAGAGAGGGGAAGGTCAAGGGCTGATATATCCGTATCATCAGATTTCACGGGTGATTGTGAAAGCGCATCTGCGTCAGAGTGCTTTCGCCCCGATCGGTAGACGACGCGTATGTCGAATTCCTGGAGGCGTAGTGCCCAACGTCCGAGGCGGCCAGAAGGATCTTTCAGTGAAGCCAACCAACAGAGTGCGTGATGGTCAGTTACCACATCAAAAGTTTGGCCGTACAAATAGGGGCAAAACTTGTTTAACGCCCACAATCGTGAGGCACTCTTTTCTGTAACAGAATAGTTGGCTTCTGCCTTAGTGAGGGCGCGGCGGCATAGGCGACCACATACTCCGTAAAACCTGGTTTGCGTTGCAAGAGTACTGCACCAAGGCCGACGCCACTTGCACCCGTGTGTACTTCGGTTGGCGCAGTAGGGTTGTAACAGCTCAGTACGGGTGGTGAGGTAAGGAGTTGGCGCAGTGTTGCGAAGGATTCGTCACAGGCTGCTGTCCAATTCGAAAGATCTGCAGGGCCAGCAAGGAGTTTGGTGGTGAGTGGAGCGATGATGGAGGCAAAGTTCCAGACAAACCGACAAAATAGGAGCACAGGCCCACAAAGCTCCGTAGTTCTCTAACTGTAGTGGGCTTAGGAAATTCGGCAACAGCACGAAGCTTGTCAGGGTCGGGAAGGATGCCAGCTTTCGAGACGACATGACCAAGTATGGGGAGTTGTTTAGCCCCGAAGTGACATTTCTTCAGGTTAAGCTGAAGCCTAGCGTTTGTAAGGCACTGTAGAATCTTACGCAGACGAGTGAGATGCGAAGTAAAATTGGGTGAAAAAACCACAACGTCATCAAGATAGCACAAGCATATGTTCCATTTGAGACCGCGTAAAATGCTGTCCATCATTCGCTCGAATGTGGCAGGCGCATTGCAGAGTCCGAATGGCATTACGGTCAATTCATAGAGGCCATCCGGTTTTTGGACGATCAGACTCAGCCATTGGGACCTGCCAATAACCCGAGCGAAGGTCAAGCGAGGGAAAGAATTCTGCACCTTGGAGACAATCGAGAGCGTCGTCTATGCGGGGAAGAGGGTAAACATCTCTCCTCGTAATGTTGTTTAGGTGCCTGTAGTCTACGCAGAACCAGATTGAACCATCCTTTTTCTTGACGAGTACAACTGGGGAAGACCAAGGACTAGAAGAAGGCCTGATGACTCCACGCTGTAGCATGTCGTCTACTTGTTCTGCAATTACGCGACGCTCCGCCGGTGACACATGATAAGGGCGCTGGCGCAAAGGAGTACTCTTCCTGTGTCAATTGTGTGCACAACGGTGTTCGTTCTTCCTAGCACCGCTTGGGGAAAGTCAAACGAACGCTTCAATTCGTGCAACAGGGTAACAAGCTGCTCTCGTTGAGCCGGGGCGAGATGGCTGTCAATAGAGCGGTGAAATGCATCGGTAGACACGCTGTTCGAGCAAAGTGAGGAACCAACGCGTTCAGCTCCATATTCGACTTGGAATCAAAGAAATCGGCAGGCACGATAGTACCTTCATCGATAAGCTGAATGTGGCCAAGCGTCTCGTTGCGGCGCAAACTGAGGGGCACGAGTTGGGATTGGAAATAAAAAACATCCCGGTAGTGTCTTGACAAAGCTCAAGAACGGCGAATGGCAGCGATGTGTGGTGGTGGCTACTGAAGATGTCAGATGGCGTGAATGGGACGGTAGCGTCAGAAAGTGAAGCACAGCAGGCAGGACAAACTGGGCACTGAAAGGAGGAAGGTCTATGTCCGTCGCGACAACAAGGTTAGCCACGCTAGATACGGCCGCATCAACAGAAGGCGCATCACGAAACGGTAACAGCTCCACTTTGGCCCGAGCGCAGTCCACGACGTCGTGATGACGTGATAAGAAATCCCATCCTAGGATGACATCGTGGGATCATGTTGGCGCAGGGTGGGAAAGGGGGATCTCGTTGGCGCAGGGTGGTAGGCACGATGACCAGTTGAGATTGGGCCGTGCTTTGCTGGGTGGTGCCTTGCTCGGTCGTCTGATCAGGCATTGCTGATGCAGTGGGTAGCTTCCGGCTTTGAAGTTCCAGGTTTGCGTACCCAGCACACTTCCACCACTTTGCAAGGGGGTTTAATAGCGACGCCAGGTAATAGGCAGACAGCCGGTACGGAAACAAATGCTCGGGCAGTCCAGCGTCTAGAGCTCGTGCACCCGCTCGCGCTTCGCACTCAGCGATGGTCCCACTAGTCATTGCCTTGCGAATTCCCCACTACAATATCTACAATCAATAGCACAACCACATCCAAGAAAATGTGGAACCAGGTTAGAAAATTCAGCGGCGACTACTCCTCATACGCAATACCCATACTTACAGACCCAGGCACACAGACATCTCTAGAGGAGCAGGCGAACATTTTAGGTGAACACTTTTACACTATATCTAGTTCGCTAATTGCACGCCATCCTTCCTGGCATACAGACAACCGAAAAACAAAAACTACCAGTAACCGTTGGCCTAGATGAGCCATACAATGCTCCCTTGAACTCCAAGAGTTAAGCACTGTGCTTTCGGCGGAAAAAAAGACAGCAGTCAGGCCAGAGAGAATTCATTACATAATGCTCGCGCACCTGTCTCAAGCTGCCGTGCAAGCATTATTGAAGTTCTTTAACGTGATTGGAAAACTGGCAAAATGCCCACAAAATGGAAAATGGCAACTATATTGCCATTCTAAAGACTTGAAAACCACCCACTTCATCGGGTAGCTATAGGCCCATAGCACTTACAAGCTGTATGGCAAAATCATACGAAAGCATAATAAACATTAGACTTACATACACCCTTGAAATAGACAACCTACTAGATGATCATCAGTGTGGTATAAGAAAGGCCATTCAACAATAGGCCATCTTGTCTGTCTCGAACACACAGTACGTGAGGCCTTCTTACATCGGCAACACTGCCTAGCAGTGTTTTTTGACTTGGAGAAGGCCTACGACACTACGTGGAGGTACGGTATACTGAGAGACCTGGCAAATCTCGGAATACGGGAAGAATGCTTAACTGCCTCTCTGACTTTCTATCAAACCGAAACTTTCAGGTACGGTTGGGCTCCACACTATCGCGTGTTTTTGTCCAAGAGAATGGTGTGCCGCAGGGTTGCGTGTTAAGCACTACACTCTCGTAGTCAAAATGAATTCAGTTAATGAAGTAATCACCCTCCATCATGCACTCATTATATGTTGACGATCTTCAGATAGCATGTCGAGCCTCAAGCATATCCACATGTGAAAGGCAGCTGCAGTTAACCATCAACAACTAACCAAATGGGCAGATAAAAACGGTTTTCGCTTTTCTACCCAGAAAACCGTTACCCTACTTTTCTCACAAAAGCGCGGCTTGTATCCGGAGCCTGTTCTTAAAATCAACAACAGTGTACTGCCACTCAAGTCAGAACACCAGTTCCTAGGCCTAGTCTTTGACAGGAAACTAAACTTATTTCCCACATGAATTGCACAAAAAAGAAAGCAAACAAGGCGCTCAACATTCTGAAAATACTATCGTGGAAACACTGGGGTGCCGATCGAGTCTGCCTTTTACATTAATACTCTCGTTCATGTGCAGCATACTTAACTACGGCAGCGTATTTACGGTCAGCCAGAAAATCTTACCTCAAACGTTTGACCTAATACATAATCATGGATTACGCTGGTGACTGGAGCGTATAGAACCTCACCTGTCCAAAGCTTATATGCTGAGAGCAACGAGCCTTGCCTAGAACAGAGAAGAGCGCTACTTACTGTATCCTATGTATTAAGAACCCGATCAAAACCAAGCCTTATATGTCACACTATTGTCTCCCACATCGATACCAGAATACAATACAACAGACCGTACACGATAAGACCACTTTCCTGCGCTTTGAAGAAATATGTCTAGACTACATAGTACCGAATCAGGCACTAAGCGTAGTACGAATGCCGGAAAGACTGGCTCCATGGTTGGACTTTTCGCACTACACTGACCTGCTTTAACTCATTCAAAGAAGAAAGAAACTCCATAGGAACAAATTATGCAAGATTTTCTAGCCGTACAAGAAAAATATAGCACTCACTCTGAATACTACACTGATGGATCAAAACACAAGAATATACAGGAAGTTCTGTCATATCAAAACACTCAGAAACATGTATAAGACTGCCGCCATTTGTATCTATCTTCACAGGAGAAGTATATGCTCTTTGATTGCTCTCGAAGAAATTTTATCAAGAAATCACAAAAACCGGCATATACACCGACTCACTTAGCACAATGAAAGCCCTACATTTAAGGTCGGAAAACGAACCGTTTCTCGGGGACATTTTATAGAAGCTAGAAAGAGCTGAGAAAAATGGCAAAACAATCCGGCTTGTGTGGGTGCCGAACCATGTTGGTATCCCAGGAAACGAAAAGGCAGACAGGGTAGCAACAAGAGCAGGTCATCAAAGCATAGCAGAAATAAGGGCACCATTCAGAGACTGTTTGAACAGTTGTCGGAAAGCTTTTAGGGCAAAATGGCAAGAAGAGTGGCAGGCTCAAGTGCATAACAAGCTTCAAATTGTCAAGCCTATTCTCCAAGAATGGAAGTCGTGCAATCACCAAAAGCGCTTCATCGAAGTAACACTATGCCACCTACGGATAGGTCATACTCACCTCACCCACAACTCCTTATTGCGCGGAGAAGATCAGCCAGAATGCAAACATTGCAAGTAACGTATCAGTCATATTTAATAACATGCCCAGTCTTTGATAAAAGAAGACACGTTTATTTTAAACAATTTTTTACAAACACAAACACCTCTCACCCAATGTTAAAAGGGGAGGCTACCCTGGAGACCGAACTTTTATTTTTTAAGATATCTGGATGAACTTTCAGGGGTTGTTCACTACAATAAAACAAGCACAACTGCTAAGTTTCACGAAGCTGTGTTTCTTAGTTCCAGAGTTATTGAGGTTTAACTGGGTGCTTCACATGGGTGCCTGAGGAAGAGTCGTGAGAAATCCCAGGACATAGTAGAAAGCTGAAATTCATTGTGGTCATTCCTTGATAGCTATCCAGGGCGCTACAAGCCGTTTTTTTTTTTTAATCCCCCCCCCCCCCCCAAAAAAAATTTTCACGCAACTTTGAATTTGATGTAACCAGTAATGACCAGATTTATCAAAAATTAATTGTTTTTATAAATTAACAGCACCAATTTTCAAAAAAGGAGCTTGTTGCGCCCTTGCAAGGTCATTCAGGAACAGAATAAAAAAAACGGCACACAAATCTGATGAAGGGTTTTTGAGTTTTTGCTTTCCTCAGCACCACAACTAGCAAAAAAATCCGTTCTGAGAAAACAGGCCGAAAAAGTTCAAAGCACGTGTTTTCTTCAAAAAGCTCCAGCACAGTAGCTAGGAGTGTCCTGGCGCACTCTTTTCTTCTTTGCCTGGCCTCCATCTTCTCTTGGTGTCTTTTAGAATTCTTTTTTAGGCGTAAAGCGTCTTTTTCACGAGCTCGCTGGATGGCCAGATGACCTGGTTGAAGTCCAATGAAGTCCGATATCACTTGGGTTGCTTTGCAGCAGCCGCATTGTAGCGCAGCACTGCTTCATGCAGTGCTGTTTCTACCGCGATCAAGGATGAGTGTTGTTCCTTCGGCATCGGAGACCACAGAATGGCGTGGAATTATTCTGATGCATTTTGCGTCTTCGCTCCCAGGCAGCGCTGAAGAAGCGACTTTTGTGACAGTCTTTCGTAGATGGCAGCATAGCTGCAGCGACATAGTTCGGTAGGCTGTGTTTATGTTTTGGCTGTGGCTCACGCTTTGCCTCTGCAGCTCTATGGCGGCACCACGATTGAGCCCCCTCTGGGCAAAGTTCATGGTGAGGGTCCTGGTCAGTCGATGTGACGTGGTTATATGTTGCCATCACTGCACGCTGCATGGCTGTTAGGTCAGTTGAATTGTTTCTCAGGGCCCAATCATATATCCTGTCAGCTTTTCAATGAGGGCTTTAGTCAGCTTCCCCTTCCCACTCAGTGGCTTATCACTTTTCTGCACAATGTTCGAAGAGCACTTCCAATCCTTTCTGAACATGGTTCAGACATTCTTCTTTTACAATTGGCACTAGCCCATACACATTCTCTTCTGTGAGGGCAGCGAAGGTACGGCTGTCTCCGTCGGACACAAGAGTGGTGTACCGCAGGCCATGCTTGGATACAGACCGCCCAAAGAGAGTCAAGCCTGCCTCCACTTCCATGCTTCCCGATTTTGCGTCTGTGTTTTTCTGGCAAATGTGGTGCTTCTGCCAGCTTTCGTATGCTGCATCTCCAGGTTTGGGCCCTGTTTGGCATCCAAGGCAGTGGTTTGAAAGAACTACAGCATCCAAGATGAGACCTGTAAAGAAGTCAATTACCGATCCCACTCCGATGTGTGATGTGACCCCGCTTATGCCATGTGCCATCGTACACTACGGTGATGTCCTTGCAGAAGCTGAGGTCCATTTTTTATATGTTTTGATCACTGCTGTGGCAGAATCAGCATAAAACTTCTCCAAAGCGGTGGCCTCTGGCTTCCTGAACGTCTCTTTCAAGTGCTTTTGAAACTCTTGTGGTGAAGACCTCTGTAAGAGACGTTCATGGCAGCCCAAAAGTCATTAAGAGCTGTTTGCCCCTTGCCTATTTGCTTTATAGCCATTATGGCGTGGACATTTACATCGAAGGCCTGCGTGTCCTTTTTGCGGGGTGATGTCCATAATTTATTGACGGTGCCACAAGAGGCGCACACGACTTCAAGTTTTGTTGCAAGTCCAAGCTTGGTGCTCTCTCGGACAGTCATAGCACCTTTCAAACATTCTTTGCACACTGTGCGGCTGAGCACGACGTTAAAGATGTTCATTTGAACGAGCGAAAAAGTTCGCCCTCACTTGTCACTGCAGGTGCAAGAGCCGGCTGCATCAGTTGAAATTTCTTCTGCGTCGCCGGCGTAGACTCAAGTTCAGCGCGAACGGCGTCACGACGTTTCGCATTCGCATTGATTTCTTCCTTCGTTAGGAAACGCGTCCGCAGATGAAGCGACGGTCCACTCACGCTCGATGGCGGCACCGATTAAGACGTAGTGCTGGGTCCGGCGATATCAGAAGCACTCGGTGTCACGCTCGATAGCACCGATTCAGACGAAGTGCTGGGTCCGGCGATATCAGAAGCACTCGGTGTCACACTGGATGGCATCGATTCAGAGCACGTGTCGAGCCCGGCGATCTCGGAAACACTCGGTGCATTTGCGGCTCCAGCCACATTCGATGTGTCGGATTCTCGACTGGCGACAGCCGACAACACAGTTCCGTCGCTGCAAGCGTCTACGCAGTCGGCACCCGCAGCAGAATAGCGGAATTTCGATGATCGTACAAGCCGCATAGCGCGCCTCCGCGCACCGGACTTCCGCACTGACTTCGGCTTCGTTGCCGGCATCGGCCGCAACAACAAAGACGAAAGGCACAGAACTAGTGCAAAAAGAAAAAAAAAAAACAAGAGAAATGATCGAAAAGATAGCACAAGGCGAAGAGCGGCTCGTAAGCAGACGTCTGTCGAGGCGGACAGAGCAGAGAGCAACAGCGAAGCGAGCGCGCTGGACGCGCCATCGAGGAAGCGACCGCCCCTGCTGCCACAGCAGCCAATGGCGGGCACGCTTTCTCCCGCGAGATATGAATGCGCTGCTCTAGCCAATCAGCGCTCCGCATCGCATCACGGGAAAACGCCAATAGCGTCTCAACTGTGCTGCCGACGCCATTTTGCAAGGCGGCGAACGAGAGAGAAAGAATTCACGGTCAAAACAACACCAAGATGGCGCGGGACGACCGCATGGTCCGGGAAGGCGCGGCGCGAAGTTTGGTTTGATTTCGGGATTTGCGCCTGTTTTGGACGCCACGGCGGCCTCGAAAATAGTATTTTTTTTGCACTTTGCGGTTGAATTAGGTGCTGATAATTACAGAATAGGTAGTTTATGAGACATACAACCCAAAAATGTGGTTTTTCAAAAACCGACTTTTCGCGATTTTTCGGTTTTCAAGGGCCGCGTCCCCTTTAATACTATCAGAAAATGCACTCATCCCCATACAAGATGTTTTTCTGTTTCTAGAGGCCGCAGGTCTTTTAAACAAACTGAAACAGAAATCTGTTTTTCACCTCACATTTTAACCCTATTATCAAAATCACCTAGTGTCTGGCGCATCATAGCCATTGTTGCTTTTGCGCCAAAAAACCCAACGTAACTGGCGTACTTTCTTTCCGAAGTGCTCAATTATGAATATATACCTATGCCCAAGTACTCCTAAATGTAAGATTACCTGCTCTAAACAAAAATTTTACTGCTGTAAAATGCTTCTAGTAGCAAGATTACCTGTACCAAAAAGCTTAAAACTAAAATTTTACTGCTCCAAGGTGCTCTTAATTACAATATTACCTGCTCCAAAATGCTCTCAAACTAAAATTATACTGCTCCAAAGTGCTCCAAAACTAAAATTTCACTGCTCTGAAAATTGCTCCAAATCGACAGCCCCCAGTGGGATCACTGAAGCTGGAGAAATTTTGCACAAAGGGGTGCCTTTTTTTCATCCATCATGTAAATAAACCTACGTTCAATCTCTAAACACGAGTCTTCTCGCTGGGGAACATGGCTATAGACGACGGCGGTGAGCCAGCTATCATAGACGCCGTACCCCATCCTCTACAACTGGAGCAGCTTTGGGAAGCCATCAATCCCGAGTCCTTATAGGACCTAGACAGCAAGCATAGCACACACTTTCATGAAGCGACAATCCAAACGCGCCTCCGTCCGCTGCCAGGATCGCTAGAGCGTCCCTTGTGGAAACATTGCATTGTCTTGTTAACGCAACAGGCTTTGATTGATTGATTGTGGTTTAATGGCAATAGGCCATGATGTTGCAGTCACTGCAAAACAATGCTACCCGACATTAAGGCTACCACTGAATTGTGCATCATTGAACTGCTCAGAATGCACACAATGAAACTCATGAAAAGTGTCATAAGTGCATGACACCAATATTAGCAATTGGTTGAAACGAGCGCATTTTTGTGTCTTTGTCCTTATGTAGAAGAGTTCCCACTGCCTTTGTGCCTCTGTCTTTTGTGTTGAGTTCGTGCCTTGCAATCGCATTTGAAAGAAACTTAAAAGTGCCCAAGTAGTGAAAAAACGCAACAGCTGGCTGCAGAAATGCATGGTTGACGAACCGTAAACGAGCCAGACTGATAGGCAGCCAAAACTTAACGCTCTGACTATTTGACGTGTAAAAGCTGCTGTGCAGTTTCAAGTGCATGTTTTAAAAAGTCTGTAGCAAAAAAAAAACTAACAAGGCATAGAATGTGGCTTGTGACATTGTCCAAACGGCAATTTCTCGTGCTCCAGCTCAAGCTGTGAAGAAATGACAGGACAGGAAGTGAGAGCTTTCAGTTTCACTTCTTTACTCTCCAAAAATTAGCTTCTTTGCAATGATTTCATGTGGTCACAAGACGTAATAATGCCAGACGCATGTCAGCAAAACATGTGGAGCTCACTCACGCTCGGCAAATACATTTTGCCCTTAGTGCTCATTCGGCCTCAGGCTTACAAAACATTTTTTCAATCGGACTCAAATTGACTAAATTACTTACCCCGACTCACTCATACACAGAATCACCACTTCGAGTTTGAGCGAGTTCACTTGTGAGTTTGCCAACCTTTGATGCCAGATAATATCTTGAAATTCAGGACAAAACAGGGCTAATTTAAAGCATTACTCACATGGCTTGACTACATCACTGTAAACAAGAATGAAAATGTGCTGCTCAGTAGAGATGCTTGCACTCATCTGGGGCTAGAAAATGTAAACCAATCTACTACTATTCAAAGTATACCCATGTCGTGCTATGGTCAAGATAAAGCAGTTTTCAATCACTCTTTACCTTAAACTGCCTCAGGCTTGCATGTTCAACATATCGTAAGTACACTCTGAGCTGTCACTCTGCCTGCATACTCTTTTGTTATGCAGAATGTTTACGAATTCTTTCATTTTACTTTTGTGCAGGATCAGCTTCTCAAGGAACATGTTAGGAGCCTGCTTAACCTGTGCTTGTGTCACCTTGTGAAGAGAACCCCGATGAAGCCATTTGTGATGTAAAAGCTCAATTATGTTGGCAATATCCACATTGCTATTGGAATTGTTACGGAACTCTTAACAAGTGGCTATATAAAACACGTGACTATGTGTGCGCCCAACATTTGTGCATATCTTTAGCATCATTTTGACTTGATTGCTTTCAATATGGTGCATTCTGCCAAGCTGATGCAGAGCCAATGCACTCTCGTGTGCTGTCGCAATCAGTCACTGACGTATTTCCTCTTGTTGTTCGGTGCCCAGAACTGACAGCGGTTAGGACTGTACATGGCATAGTTCTTTGAATTCACAGGCCTCATATAGTGCATTTTTCTTTAACTTGCCCCATGCTTGTGTAACATCAGTAGACGTCAGCAGGTCTAAGTTCTAGATGCCAGTCCTATTATTAAAATGAAAGGAACCACAACTAACACTCACGATAGCTTCTGCTACATTGCAATGCTGCGAAATAGATTACTTGGGAAGCACGTGTCGAGCATGTTTTGCAAAGTCGCACATAAAGGTTTACTGGTTAGTAACCTGTGATGTTGGCTCACTTTCTGAGACATGCCTGTTACACAGTTATCTTGAACATTTTGTTGTGCATGTCAATGTTCCCAGTTTTCAGAATTTATTTTGCTTTGTATCAATGAGTCTTTAGCAGTGGTTCTGGCATAAACCAAACAGCATGAAGAGACCATAATGAACCATAAACTTACTTTTCCACTCATTTGTAACTTTAGCTACTTATACAAAATATTTGTGTGCAGTCAGTCTTGAGCTACTTGACTGAGGAAAAGCAAATTGAAAAAAAAAAATGCTGCGAAACGTTTTCGCACAAATATTTTTGGTGGTGCAGCTTCAGGTATTACCATGAGAGTTTACAAACAATTTCTGTTGAGACAGTAGCCCCATTGAATCATACTAGTGGCACCAGAGGCATCAGTGCATTTGAATGCTGGCTACTGCAGCATTAAAAGCCATAAGCGGAAAGTGGCGAAGGGAAAATTAGAATGTTTGTTTGTTTCTGAGTTTTGGACACCATGGATTTGAATGGTGTGTATGCTATGCCTGAGAGTGTGAGAAGTCCAGTTGCTGTAAGAGGCAATACTTGTGATAGCAACAAATCAGTATCATCATTTGATAGTGAGTGCAAATTTTTGCATGCCTTTTGTAACCTGTTTGATTATGACTATGTGGCTACATGCACTTGCTAATGTCTGTATCATGAATATATATTGTAGGGTGATGATAAACAAAAGCTGAAAGTTGGCGCCTGTTCATTTTCATTCTTTCCAAGTCCCTGCCGAGTTGATACGCACATACCAGTTTTACCTTCAAGCGTGAACCAAAGCGCCCAGCTACAAGTTTCATCACTGTAGAAAACATTGATGGAAGTTTAGATCGTGTTGTTTTGCTATCTGTATGCTAGGCTGGTGTTTTATACAATTGAATAAAATGAGAAAACTGCTGCATGCCTGTTCACATGTAGCAACATTGCAATCATATGTTTGCAACGCTCAGAGTTTCCGGCCTTGCAGGAGCAGTGGCCCTGCCGAAGAAAGCAGGTTATGCAAATAAGCTACCTTTGAGAACATGGTAACACTTCTTCCAAATAAAGATTGCACTACTGCATTAGTAACCTAGGGTCAGAAAAGAAAGCTGCTTCCAGATGGCAGATAGCAACTGTCAAACTTGGTCCACCATAGCCACCCAAATTTTACTTAAATATACTTTAATTAGGTCAGTTATAAAAGCATAAAATCTGCAAACTAATTTTAGGTACTCCTACTACTGCAGTTTTGTTTACAACAAAAAATTTGGTTGCTTTGGGTAAAGTTTCATTATTTAGGAGCGCCATAATTATAGTGAGCTAAAATTCAGTTAAGAACACTGCTTGATCACTTGCACCATACACACAGTTTATCACCGCTGTGCATGGATTTTGAGCGTTTGATAGTTTGGCAAGAATACAATAAAATTTTGAAGTACAGAAGTGCAGCTCGCAATGCAGGAAAAAATGGCAAGGTACAGTCTGTTTCATACTCAACGGAATACCAGGAGCGCATTACAATAAGTTTTCACCGTAACATACACCGATTAATGCTTGGGTTTCGGCTATTTGCGGCGCTTTTTTTCTAACCCACGTAGGTTGTACGATAGTGCTTTCAACCCCACCCCAAGCATCTTGCTTTGTTTTCGTTGCTGAGGCAGGCGAAAGAGAATAAGCAAATTTCATGCGCGGCACGCTGAAGCGCACGTCCTTCACCTCGCAGGCTCATTGCATACAAACTTAACAGGGTCCGCAGCTTCACGCCGTCACTAGCTATCTAATCTTTATCTCATATCGTGCACTAACTACCTTCGATCATAATCCGATTTGCAAACGAGAACAGCGTACTCTTTCTGGCCTACTTCGAAAACGCACACAGCCATATCGTCGTTTTCAGATACTGTGCGGTAAGATAAGCGCGTACGCAATTCTTGTTCGTGACGGCACGGTGGCGAGCACGTACGCATTACTTATTGAACATCCTAAACATCGATATTTACATAGGGTATGAGACGGTTCGGTGTAGACATGCGCAGCCACTGTGACCGCATAAAGCACACGTAGTATGTACCTTGATGCGACTGTTCACGTCTAAAACAAGCTCCAGCTCATGAGGCTTTCCTCGGACATGGGACGTTTGCAGGCAGAGTCCTTGATTGGCAACGGCGTCGATGTTGCATGCTTAGACGCCACGACAAATAAGGTGGCCGGCGTTCAAAACCTCTTCTCCCTCGATGAGACACTAAATCCTTTTTCCAGAAGCTTCGAGGTGTGCCATAATAGTAGGTAGTGATAGCTGCTTTGGAAAAGGCAGCGGAATTTCACAGCCGTTCAGAATCAACTCTGACAGACTACAAAAGGCTGGCCTGCTATGACACGCTACGTGCAGTGAACAAGTTGATCATCTCTCGGTCCTCCATCTTGAATCGCCACGCACGCCACCTATAGTTCGTGTGCATTGCGAATAGTAACACTAGTCACGTGAAAGTGAGTCAAACGAAACCCTCTAGTCTTGAGGATGTTGGGTTAAACCACTTTGACCATTGGTTTTTCTCATCATGGCGTCTGTCTATTCACTGAGTGGTGCTACGTGGAACATAGCACCTTCTTGTATCTCTTCTTCAATGAGTCCATCAATTAAACCTATTCTAGGGGGCTGCATAGAAGACTATACACCTGACACACTTGGAAAAGTAAAGTACATTGTAAGAGACCACTTATGCTAATTGAAGGACGTGTAGACCATCCCCATCTAGACTGTGGTGTTCTGCAGAAACGTGTTGAGCCAATGACGTGCCGCATCAGACTCTACATTTAACATAGATGTGCAGACAGAAATATTCTAACAGCACATTAGCCTGCCCTGTGTACCGACTGTAAGTTCTTCAAAAAAACTTTTGTTTTTGTCAGAAAAATAATTTTAAATTGGCGTTTTACCAATCTCAGTCCTCTCATGTGTTTACATAAAGAGGGTTAGTTTATACTTTAAGCAATGCATCCGAGCATTAGGTGCAAGCTGAGTGGACGCGAGAATCATCTAGACAGCATATCTGGCTCTCTAAGTACTTATTGCAATTATTTCCGTGCAAGTATTAGCTTTAGTCAATAAGGAATCGGAATACATTTAGAGTGCGCCACGTGGACCTCTCGTGACACTGTGAAAGGATACCGACGTGTCAAGCACCTCGTTAATTACACCCAAACATTTATAAACTGATAGAGCACAATGATCAATCTAGCAATCCACGAAAATAAAAAAGGTATGCTTCGCGACGAATAAGTTGCAATTGTAAACCAACACTAGATTACTGGGTAATTAAACATGGTCACTCAAATACTATTGAGTTAGTTCATAACTGTGGCTTCTCTTCCATGCAACACAACACTTTTTTTTATTTTCATGGATTTTTTGCTTTTGTCGCACAGGTTGGTATCACTTCCCAGTAAGCGGAGAGCTGCACGTGGTTTAAATGCACCCAGGTAGGGTTCGTATTTTTATGACTAAAGCTACGATCATGTGGCGCTAGAAACGCTAAAAATCAAAAGGACGAACTATTGGAATGCCGAAATTTAGAACACCGAAAAAATCGAAAAGCCGATTATACATAACACCGAAAGTATAAAGGCTGGTGCACACCGGCGACTAGCAGCGGTCGCGCGACCATTTGCGACTGGCGACCAAAAAGCGACTGATGTCCACACCGGCAGGGGCTGCATGCGAGCGACCGGAAGTCGCAAAAGCAGAGAGTCACGTCCGGATCTCGTTATCCGCGAGAACTCTAGAGACTGGCACCGATCAGCTGATCACCGCCAGCTGAGTGAGCGGAGCAAACCGGGCGTGTCGCATTTATTGTTTTCGTTCGTTCTCGCACAGCATTCCCAACAGGGTCAAGCTGGATTCAAGCGAAGAAGTAGACATTGTCATGGTGGTGATGCGCTGTGCCATGGTGTCAGCGCTGGCATCACAGATGCCTCCAAAGAAAAAAAGCCGGTAGTGGGTGTGACCGTCATTTCGATCGCGGGAGTTGGCCGGCCATGCAAGCCGCCTGCCTCCCGAGTTGCGCTTAGACGACGAAGAGTGTTTCCGAGAGTCGTACGTATTCAGAAACAGTCTCTGAATTTAAATTGACTTGCTACAGCCTACAATACAGCACAAACACATCTCGATCGTGGTGTTTTAAACCGTTGGCAAGGCATGAAGCAATAACGCGTTCCAAGCATGCTGCATTGAAGGCGGCGACAAATCAAGTTCAAGCCAATAAAACGGTTCTGAATACGGGGAAAAGATACTGCACAATTGATATTCTCTTCACTTTGACGGTGTTTACCTTCTTGCGAACACCGCCACATAAATTCGACACTTTGCTCGAGCTGCTGCGCACCGCCATCTTCAAGCCAAATATTCCGTGGTGGCCATGCTGCCACAGACCCAGAGGAACGCACTCGTTTGTATCTGGCGGCAGGAAGCCAGCGCAATGAAAAACAAAACAAAAATTGAGCATCGCTGATTGGTTCCAGCAGCTTTGCGACTGCAGTCGCGCGACTGAAAAATCAGTCAGGAAGCGACCAGCCAAAGCAGTCGCTTTGCAACCATTTGCGACCGCTGCTAGTTGCCGGTGTGCACCAGCCTTAAAATGTCGAAAAATCAAAACACCGGACCATCCAAAAGCCGAAATATCAAACTGTCTGCGTCACCTAGCTACACTGGAAGATGAAGTATCTAGCTAAATTAGAGGTTACGCCAGCCCACTCTTTGGGCCACATTACCAATTGTCCCTTTACATTTATCTCAAGCCTTCAACAAATAGCAAAGTATATACTTTTTCACCTCCAATCGCACATCATAGTGATTTCTTGCTTATCGCAAACAGCTTGTGTGCAATTTGTTGTCGAAAACTTGAAACGTCATTGTCCGGGTTGCCCAGAGCAGCATCAAGCAATTTTGCGTAACCCTTCTGTAAGGTCTGGCGGTGCAGGCCATGGAAGCGAGTCTTATCGGTCTCAAACGGGCGCGCTTCCCAAAAAGCCGATTCTTGGGAAACGATAATCTCGGCGTAAGCGCGCCCCCTCTGGCAAGGATAACGCGGTCAGTCGTGGCTTCTAGAAACCCACTAAATGGTCCCCGAACCTCGGAATGCCGGCGGGTGACGTGAGAACAATGCATAGCCACCCATCCGTCAGGTTTAGAGTCCGCGGGACGGCTGTCGCGCTGGACAGCGTAGTCATCTCGCGGTAATGGAGGGGGCCCGCAGCCGAACGGCGCCACCATTGTGTGCGTTCGCACAGTTCGCGGAATGTGGTGTACAGGCCGGTCCGTTCGTCTCTCTCTTTCCGACCGAGCAGTCGAGTGCGGGAAGGGGAGAGAGAGAGGAGGGGACGGCAACAAGTGTGTTTTCTGTCCAATAAACAGACTAAATTGCTTTGGTTGGCCGGGAGGAGAATCGGGAGGGGGCAACCGAGGTATTAAAACCTGGCTTCCAAGTCCTCGCGGCTGGTTCTGGTCGCAGTAAAGAGTGCTCTGCACTATCGGCTCTGCCGAGGCAACATGCGACGGTTCCAACGGTCAAGTCTAGTAAATATGTACATAAGTTTGTGTATATAAAGTCAAGTTGTAACGTTTGAAATGTGCTGGCCTCCATCCCCGAACAAGCAGCAGCAACGACGACAAAACAGGACGGACACCGAGAAGCAACCAACCTTCCACTCCCTTCTGTAGCAACAGCCGCTACGCAGCTGGGAGAGCTCTGCTCAAGGGAACAAAGGGAGTGGGTAGAAGGTTGAGTTTTACTGGCGCAGTCGACAGGATCGAGACGACGACGACAAGGAGCGCTCTGCGCAACAAGGAGATCGTCGTGTTGCGGAGAACACGCAAGACCAAAAGCCAAGACATCGGCTGTTGTAACGAAGAGCCAAGCCACCAAGCTGAGGAGACGGCAGTGTGGCAGCCATCGACCCGAGGAAGCCAGGGGTCCAGCTACGGTCATCCCAGTTCATCAGTCCGGCGACAACTCCGGCGACATCGAGCAACCAGCGAGCAGAAACTTCAAAAGTGGCGAGTCCTCTGGTGTTCTTACATCTCAGGGGTGCCGCTGCCTTTGTTTTTGAGTTTTAAGGCGTCCCATGGACACGAGGTTTGCCCACTTGAACCCGGACAGGCGAGCGCAGGCCATGAGTCGGGAGTCGGGGGACGAGAGCGACGTGGGAAACCCGGGAGAGGGTAGTGCGCGGGAGAGCCAGAAAGATGACCGTTTCGGAAACCTCACGCCGGAGCGTAGACTGCAAAAATTGCGGTTGGAGATGGAGAGGCTATCGCAGATGATGGGCGGAAGCTCTCGGTGGAGTGGACCCGAGTTCGGCAGGCGGGATCCGTGTAGCGAACTGAGACGCTACTCAAAAGTCCTCACCGGGGTGTTACCGAAATTTCCAGCCGAGGCTGAAGCACCGGTGTGGTTTGAGTCCGTGGAAAGTGCCCTAGAAGCGTACGAGGTACCGGGGGAGTTTTGGGGACGTTTAGTTTTCCCGTTAGTAGCGGAGAGAGTCCCGTTTTTGTCCACGCGGCTAAGCCCAACAGAGCACAAAGATTACCAGGTAATCAAGCAAACGGTGCTAGACGAGCTCAGACTTTCAGCCGGAGAATTTCTAAAAAGATTTTCGGGGTCAGGCAAGCGTGCGAACGAGGGGTGGAGACCTTTTTCGACACGTTTAGAGAGCTACCTCCACTTTTACCTTGAGGCAAGAGGGGTGTCGACATTCGAGGGCCTGGTCAAGCTTTTGGTGGCCGACCAATTAAAGAAAAATTTGTCGGAGGAGGCCTTGCGATATGTCACACTCCAAGAAGGTAGAGCGTGGATGAGCGCCCCAGAGATATCCGCGTTGCTGCGAACGTTTGAAGAAGCACAGGGGACAAACAGCGCCGCGAGGCTGGCGAAGCAAAGCGTGGCGGAGTCGAAAAGCGCGAGCAGGGCTAGATCCGACGAAGAGACAATGAAGGGCCGCGGGGCTGGGAAAAACCGTATCGTGGAGGGGAAACCAAAGCCCAGGGCCTGCTACAGTTGCGGCAGTACAGGGCACCAGAAATGGAATTGCCCGCAGCGTCAGAAACAGCCGACGGAAGTGCTTCCGAACAGTAAAGAAGACAGCTTGGCGGCGCGTGTTTCGATTGAAGGTCCCCCAGCCGCACACAGTGATTTAATCCCAGTATCGCTCGACTGCAAAGACAAACATATAGGAGCAGTGTTAGACACAGGTGCGAAAATTACAGTAGTCCGTGAGAGCGTGGTCCCGCCAGAGTTGGTGCAACCGCATGGGATGGTCAACCTGACTTCGGCGTTCGGGGAGAAAGTACAGGCCAAGCTCGCAGTTATTCCACTGACCATGTCGCGCGAGCGTGGAGTGTTTTCCGACATTAGGGAACCAGTCCCAGTGTTGTGCGCGTTAACGGACCGTCTAACGACACGAACAGATTGCCTACTTTCCGAAGAAGCATGGAAACTACTACACGAGGAGAGCACCCTCGAAGGGTAGTGAAGGGTACCTCAGAAGTGGGCGGCGCTCGGCCAGAGTTCGAAAGCGAGCCTCAGCACGCCGAGGCCGTGTGGCGTCAGGACGAGGTGGACACTCGTGTAGAATTGGTAGAGCGACACGCGACCGATGAGGTGTTGATCAGCGAGGTAGCTGTAGCAAGCCGCGATGAAGGGGATCAGCGGGGCGACAGCGTGTTGCATAACGAAGCCCCTAGCGTCGGCGTGAAGGAGAGGTCCGCGTCAGATCAGTTTCGCGAGAAACAGCGGGGAGACCCGACTTTACAGGAAGCGTGGAGAGGAGCAGTGACAGGAAAAGGCAATATGCTAGTAATAGACGGGTTACTTTATCATAAGGATAAGGTGTTGGGGCAATCGGTAACGCAGCTGGTACTGCCGGAATGCCGCAGAGGAGAAGTTTTACAACTGGCGCATGGGTCAAGCTGGGCCGGGCATTTTGGTTGCCGTAAAACATGCTCTAGGATCAAGTACAGTTTTTATGGGCCAGGCGTAGGAGACGTCGTACGACGGCACTGCAACAGTTGTCATGGTTGCCAGGCGAGGGCAGACTGGCGTCGCGGAGACAGCGTCCCGATCGAACACCTTACGGACCAAGATATCCGTTTCAGCAGGTTAACGTGGACGTTATTGGACCGCTGGAGCCAGTATCAGGCCGAGGCCATAAGTACTGTTTATGCGTCATCGACTTATGCACGCGCTGGCCCGAGGTGGTTTGCGTTCATTAAGCGCTAGGGCAACCTGCGATGCACTGCTGGCAGTATTTAGCAGAACAGGCATACCCGAGGTTATTGCGTCCAACTGCGGCACTAACTTTACAGCGGCACTGACAAGAGAGTTTTTGTCGAAACTTGGTTGCTCCCCTCGATTTTCCACACCGGGGCACCCTGAGAGAGATGGGGCGGTCGAGCGATGGAACAGGACCTTCAAGAACATGCTATACCACATAATAGAGAAGGAGGGTAGGAATTGGGATCAATTTGTGCCTTTCTTGCTGTGGGGGTACAGGGAAGTCCCACACGACACGACCGGAGTAGCGCCTTTTGAGATGCTGTATGGGAGGCAACCAACGGGTCCATTAGGTATACTTAAGAGGGCTTGGACAGGGGAAACTGCAGTGCCAGGAGAGTTGGGGGCGTCGCCAGCGGCGTACATGGAAGAATTACGAGGGCGGCTTAGGCGCGCGGCGCAGGTTGCGGAAATGGTCAGCTCGAAATCGCAAAACACCTACGCTGCGCAATTCAACAAAAGGGCGAAGGCAAAAGAGTTTAACGTCGGTGACTTGGTACTGGTGTTTGATAATCAACGACCAGGAAAAATGCTTCCGAAATGGGAAGGGCCAGGCAGTGTCACCGAGAGATACCGCGAGCATTCATACTTCGTGCAGATGCCAGCAGGTAACCGGAAACTGGTGCACGCGAATAAGCTGCGCCCATATCAGTCCAGGGTTATGTCGGTAGAAGTAATGTTCGAGGAGGACTGTGATTTCGGTGAAGTAGAGTGCACCCCACAGCCAGGGGCAATGCGTAGTGAAGAAGTTTTTCCATCCCGCGATATGGTAGCCCATTTAGTAGAACGGGAACGCGGGGTGATCTGCAAAGTGTTCAAGAGGCATGTGGAGCAGTTTGGCGGGAGGCCGACGGTAGCGGCAGTAAGGCCACACGAGATAAGGTAGCAAGACGGGTTTGTCCGCAGAAGCCCGCATCCGTACAGGGTACCCAAAAGCTTACAGGCCGAGGTTGGGAGGCAGGTAGACGAGCTGCTCGAGTTGGGGTTGATCTTTCCGTGCGAGAGCCCGTATGCCCATCCGCTGGTGTGCGTTTCTAAGAAAGACGGCAGCATGCGACTCTGTGTCGATTTTCGGGCATTAAACGCGGGGACGGTGGCGGACGCATACCCAATGGCCCTTCAGCAAGAACTCATAATGAGCGTAGGAAAAGCGAAGTATATAACGCTGCTCGACCTGCGAAGAGGTTATTGGCAGGTACCACTCGAGTCTTCTTCGTGCCTGCTGACAGCATTTGCGTGTCATCGCGGACAGTTTGCCTGGATGGTAATGCCCTTCGGGCTTAAAAACGCTGCTCAAACATTCCAGAGGGCAATGAACGAACTGCTAAGGCCACACAACGGATACTGCTGTGCATACCTGGATGATATAGCCGTTTTTAGCGAAACGCTCGAAGAGCACGTGGAACACCTGGGGCGGGTGTTTGAGACCCTAAAGCGGGTTAACCTTAAGGTCAAGAGGGATAAGTGCCAGATAGCTCGTCCATCGATCCGGTATTTGGGGCATGTGGTAGGTTCCGGACGGCATGCACCTGACCCTGAGAAGCTTGCAGCGATCAAAGGTTTAAAGGCGCCGGAGACTAAAAGAGAACTACGCAGCGTACTGGGCCTGTGTGGCTACTACCGAAGCTATGTGAAAGACTACGCAGAGGTAGCGAGGCCCCTGACAGAGCTAACGGGGAAGCGAATCCCGAACCGAATTTCGTGGTCCGCGGAAGCTGAAAGGGCGTTTCAGCGGCTTAAGATCGCACTGTGTGAGGCAGCAGCATTATCGACCCCAGATCCCGAGAGGCCATATTGGCTGTTTACAGACGCGTCCGCGGTCGCGGCTGGAGTCTGCCTGTCGCAACGTGCGGACGATGGTACCGAGATGCCGATCGCATTTGCGAGCCACAAGTTCTCTCCAACTCAAACGCGCTGGTCGACTATTGAGCGAGAGGCCTTTGCAGTCATCTGGGGTCTGAAAAGGTTTGATTTCTGGCTCTTCGGCGCACAGGTTACCGTGGTGTCAGACCACAACCCACTAGCTTTTCTCACCCAGGGCACTCTTCCTGGGGCTAAGCTTACTCGTTGGGCCTTGGCGCTCCAGCGGTATCATGCAGTGGTACAGCACAGGAAAGGCGTCGAGCATGGCAACGCAGATGCGCTTTCGAGGGTGCCTAATGAGTGCTGGGGAATCGGCAGCGGTGCTCCGGGGGTCGAAACACTAGAGGACTAGGTGCGTTGTGGACACTCAAGAGTGACGTGCGCGAACCTGTGGACAATTGAACAGCACCACGTGTTGAAAGTCTATGTGCCTCAGTGAAGTGTATTGGTTCTCTTGTGCGTGTGTGTAGCATGCAGGAGTTATTAGTATTTGGTTGAATTTGAACAGCAGCATGTGCGTAAGGGCATATGTGTGTTTCAGTGAAGTGTTTTTTTTTTGTGTATATGTACGACTGTAGGCATGTAGAAGTTGTTGTTGTTTGACTTGCCTGCCTTATGGATTGTACTTGTGTACACAGTGACCGCGTGTCGGTTTTTTTTTCCCATTTTTTTCGCTATGTGGTGGTGTCCGTTTGGTGGGGCCCCAAGGGTTAAGCAGAGAAAGTGTTGCACGCGTTGCAGAAACGTCTCTGGCGTTCAAGGAACTGCGAAGTGTGGCCACAGGGTCGGGGACGTGCGGCGCCATACCTTTAGGTTGTTATTCGCGAAGCTGCATTTGAGCGCTTGCGCGAATCTTGGAAAAGGCGTGTAAGGTCTGGCGGCGCAGGCCATGGAAGCGAGTCTTCTCGGTCTCAAACGGGCGCGCTTCCCAAAAAGCCGATTCTCGGGAAACGATAATCTCGGCGTAAGCGCGCCCCCTCTGGCAAGGATAACGCGGTCAGTCGTGGCTTCTAGAAACCCACTAAATGGTCCCCGAACCTCGGAATGCCGGCGGGTGACGTGAGAACAGTGCATAGCCACCCATTCGTCAGGTTTAGAGTCCGCGGGACGGCTGTCGCGCTGGACAGCGTAGTCATCCCGCGCTAATGGAGGGGGCCCACAGCCGAACGGCGCCACCATTGTGTGCGTTCGCACAGTTCGCGGAATGTGGTGTACAGGCCGGTCCGTTCGTCTCTCTCTTTCCGACCGAGCAGTCGAGTGCGGGAAGGGGAGAGAGAGAGGAGGGGACGGCAACAAGTGTGTTTTCTGTCCAATAAACAGACTAAATTGCTTTGGTTGGCCGGGAGGAGAATCGGGAGAGGGCAACCGAGGTATTAAAACCTGGCTTCCGAGTCCTCGCGGCTGGTTCTGGTCGCAGTAAAGAGTGCTCTGCACTATCGGCTCTGCCGAGGCAACATGCGACGGTTCCAACGGTCAAGTCTAGTAAATATGTACATAAGTTTGTGTATATAAAGTCGAGTTGTTGTAACGTTTGAAATGTGCTGGCCTCCATCCCCGAACAAGCAGCAGCAACGACAACAAAACAGGACGGACATCGAGAAGCAACCAACCTTCCACTCCCTTCTGTAGCAACAGCCGCTACGCAGCTGGGAGAGCTCTGCTCAAGGGAACAAAGGGAGTGGGTAGAAGGTTGAGTTTTACTCCTTCATTCTTCCTCTGGAAACAGCAAGGTTGTCACTTCCTTGACGATGTCTTCGAGTGGCTTGTTTTTTCTTCATGGTATCGGCTTGTTTTTTCTTCATGGTATCAATAAGCCGAAAGTGCATGGCTGTCGTAGATCACTTTCTTCGAGATTGCCATGTGAGTACCTTCTACGGGAAGGTCTGTAGCCACTTTGGAGTTGCAGTTTCCTCACTTCTAGCACCTCCGATAGTGCCTAGAATACACCTTCTTGTCAAACACATAAACATAACCACAACTGTAACTAAGTATTGGTTTTCCTTTTTGGGAACACATCCCGCCACATCTTCGTCCATTTCCCTCCAAATCGGGGATATTCACATGCATGGTTCAAGGAATTTTCAGCGATATGTCTTTCGAGAACTTTTATTTTCCAGCATTCATTGTTTTGGGTGTTTCAATTTTATGGCATTTAAGTTTTTCAGCCTTCTGACATTCGACCTTTTAATAAATCGGCGTCTTGATTTTCGGCATTTCGATAGAGAGCCAAGCTAATACTCTCTAATAAATCACTCCAATCAGCCCGAACAAAGCTCAATATGTCCTCTAAATGCTCCTCATTTCCACGCAGCGTGTACTTCATGCTAGGATTCATTGTTACAAGGCATGGACACGTGCAAGCACACAGATAACTTAGATAAGCCGAAGATAACTAGTGTATAAATTTCTCATCTAAAGCAAAACGTAAACAAAAGCTTTCAGTCAGTACGCAATGAAAATCACTACTAAATGAACTGTTCAGTATATCTTTACTTGGACCACGTCAATGTTACTTATGAGCAAAAAAAAAAAAAAGATTTTTTAGCAAATTTTGTTGCCAGTTGTACACACTATTTTGCATTACGTACGTTTAAAATTATTTTTCGCCTACAGAAAAACTCCTTGACAATTCTTTAATACAATCTATTTCATTTCACTATTATCTGTATATGGAAAAAATGTCCAATATGGGTCACATTTCTCTTCCTTAAGGCAGCAACAAACACCCATGAAAGGGTTTGTGAAAATTATTTCAAGTTAAAAGGATACCCCAGTGCAATTGGACAAACTTTTCTCTGTTTTAATATAGGAGTGAGTTAGTAAAAATTTTATTGAGAATGTAGAACGAATTTTTTGGCAGTACACTTTACGAGTCAAGCTTTAAGCTTTGCGAAAACAATTCGCATGCGTCTTACGGTACTGAAAAATGTATGTCAAGAAACATTTCACGGGAAAACCCCTTGCTCTATAAATAGATGATCCTCCATTTTTTAAAGCTAATCTCTAATGGTCGAGCGCCAAGGTTTGGAGAGATGGCGTGAAACAGCCCAGTGATAACACTTCCCACATAAAGCTGTTTGTTTGCTCCAGATGGAGGTATAAAGTTAATTTTCACTTGGAGCCCCACGTAATGTAAATAGCGTCTCAATGTGGACCCAAATTACGATTTTTTTAAGCCGGTGTTTTTTCTCACAAAAGTAAAAAAAAACTTTAGTCCTCAAAAAATATAGCCATAATATACCCTCCCTAAAGCAAGCATTTTCTTACTCCGGTATTTATGCATAGAGCAACAACAAAAAGAAATAAATCAGGGGCAGCATCAAGATTATTTTACCGATGGGGCACCCATGATAAGTGAGTTCCTTAAGGGTGGCCAGGGAGGCAGGGAACTTAGCCATTGTGTTATGACTATGTTCCCTCTTGGGGGCAATGGGGGCGAGTGAAAATTGAGGGGGGGGGAGAGCTCCTGCTCCACCGTGCTCACTCCTTGCGCCGCTACCTGGAAGAAATGCAAACAGAACATTTCGGCAAGATTTCTGGATGCTTGTACCACAGAAAAATAGCAGCAATATAGTTCAGCTTTTAACACCAGGCACAAACGATTTTGCTTAACATGAAAACTGAATTGGCCATTCAAACGAGCAAGGTTATAATGAATTTCGCAAACAACATTCACACTACACTCTGCGAAATACGGAAAGATCCCACGTACGGCATAGGTTGGCAAAATGAATGGAACTCACTCAGACTAACTCAATAACCATATATAAAAATATTTTGCTTTGGACTCACTCGGACTCAGACTCACCGATGTTTTTGTCAACCGGATCCACTAATACTTCTTTGACACAGCAATCATGTTGGGTTAACGTCAATTGTGGTTAGTTGCCATGCGCTGAAGTTGATTTATGTAGTAGTGTTCAGGGCTGCAGCATCCTCGCGAGCATCAGCACTTCATTTCATCTTCTGGTGTTTCTAATACGCATGATTTAGTTTAGTTGTCATCGTTGTGCAAGTGCAAACAGCTGGTTATATAAACATCTGCAACTCTTCAAAATATGTCTGTCCATTCAACATTGTACAAATATTTATAGTCATTTCATAGCGTGTCCTTCAATATAAAAATTGCAACATGGTCACCTCCCTCCGCATGCTTAGCATAACGTCGATTCTCGGGTACGTGGGATCTGCCGAACTTTTATTGGTGAGCGTATAGCCTAATATTTTATCTGAAGGCTTTTAATTTTCTACTATATCTCCGAATGAACTTTCAGTTGTGGGTGCAGCGCTTCGGTGCCTTCTATCTCTTTCCTGTGTATGTGCTTTATGTGGGCGCAGTATTTCTTCACAAATGAATATGTATAAACTCGCCCGACTTGATAATTTTTTTAGAAAATGAAGGCGTCCTCATCACCTTTAACTGACACTACCGTAAGTGTTTCGCTGTATGAAATAACGAAAGAAAAGGAAATGTTAAGAAAGATACCATAGCTTATGGGAGCTTCATAAAACCAGGCGTGCTACAGAAAGCTTGTATCTCGATAGCGTATCTTGTGACTAGAGATGCGAGGTGCGGAAGAAAACAAGAAAATTTTGAAGAAAAACTTTTTCTGTTTTTGGCGTAGTTGGCAAAATTGTCCAATTTCCCTGTGGTAAAACGTTCAGAAAAAAAGCTCAGGCAACACCTACCGTCGAACATGAAACCAAAACGTCACACATTATACCAAAAACACCAAACAGTGGCTTACCACTCGCCATCAACATCACTATATTAGCTCTAGCGTCAGCTTAGCTTGAGTCGATATAGCGTAGATTCGTCGTTTGCGTGTGTTCTGTTGGGGCTGGTTTTGGTGCCCGTTATCAGTTTGACTTTACCTCATACAATCTGCGTCCTGCGTCGGGAATCCGCTTATGAAGCTGTGTGTAAGTAGATCCTGCAATGGTTGGGTCAATTTCAAACGTGTTATTGTTGCACTTTTTATCCGCATTTTCGTATTTCAAAATGAGGTTACCGAGATAGCCACGGGAGGCCGCTACTTGTCCACGCA
>NW_023608113.1:0-29517 GCF_013339725.1 Rhipicephalus microplus | reverse complement strand
ATGGTGTGTCTCTTTTATCTTTGCGCTGATACCTTTGGAAAAATGTTCTGATGGTGGTGAGAGTGAAGCACGTGTAGCATGACGCTATGCTAGCGCGTTCGGCTGTTAACTAAAATGTTGAGGTTCGAGCCCTCCCGGAGCGGTGTGTGTCTCTTTTTTTTCTTGCGCTGATAGCTTTGGAGAAATGTTCTGACGGTAATAGTGAGAGTGGAGCACGACTGTTTCCGTGGCAGAATCGGCTAGCGCGATCAACTGTTAACTAAAGGTTGAAGTTCGAGCCCCCGAGAGCGGTGTGTGGTTTGTTTTTGTTTGCGCTGATATCTTTGGAGAAGTGTTCTGACCGTGGTGAGAGTGGAGCACGACTACCTCCGTGACGCAATTGGCTAGCGCGTTCAGCTGTTGTAACAAAAAACGGTTGGAGGTTCGAGCCCTCCGAGAGCGGTGGTCTCTTGTTTTTCTTTGCGCAGATAGCTTGGAAAAATGTCTGATGGTGGCGGAATGCAAGCAGACTGTCTCGTGGCAATCGCTAGTGCGTCGGCTGTAAGCAAAAGGTTGGAGGTTCGAGCCCTCCCGAGAGCGGTTGTGTCTCTTTTTTTTCTTGCGCTGATACCTGGGAAAAATGTTCTGATGGGGTGAGAGTGGAGCAGACTACCTCCGTGACGCAATTGGCTAGCGGATTCAGCTGTAAACCAAATGGTTGGAGGTTCGAGTCCTCCTGAGAGCGGTGTGCCTGTTTTTTTCTTTGAGTGATTGTTGGAGAATTGTTCTGACTGTGGTGAGAGTAGAGCACGACAATCTCCTTGGCGGAATGGGCTAGCGCGATCGGCTGTTAACCAAAAGGTTGGAGGTTCGAGCCTCCCAAGAGCGGTGTGTCTCTTTGTTTTTCTTTGCGCTGATACCTTTGGAAAAATGTTCTGATGGTGGTGAGAGTGGAGCACGACAACTCCGTGAACGCAATGGCTAGCGCGTTGCGGGTTAACCAAAAGGTTGGAGGTTCGAGCCCTCCCGAGAGCGGGTGGTCTCTTTTTTTTCTTGGCACCGATATCTTTGGAGAAGTGTTCTGACCGTGGGTGTAGTGGAGCACGACTGTGTTCGGTGGTGAAATTGGCTACCGCGTTGGGCTGTTAACCAAAGTTTGGAGGTTCGAAACCTCCCATGAGCGGTGTGTCTCTTTTTTTCTTTGCGCTGATCCTTTGGAAAAATGTTTGAGGTTGGTGTGAGAGTGGAGCACGGACTACCTCCGTGGCGCAATTGGCTCGCGCGATCGGCTGTTTACCAAAAGGTTGGAACTTCGAGCCCTCCCATGAGCGGTGTGTCGCTTTTTTCTTTGCACTGATATCTTTGAAGAAGTGTTCTGACCGTGGTGAGAGTGGAGAACGACTGTCTCTGTGGCGCAATCGGCTAGCGCGTTTGGATGTTAACCATAAGGTTGGAGGTTCGATCCCTCCCATGAGCGGAGTGTCTCTTTTTTTCTTTGCGCTGATACCTTTGGAAAAATGTTCTGATGGTGGTGAGAGTGGAGCACGACCAACTCCGTGACGCTATTGGCTAGCGCGTTCGGCTGTTAACCAAAAGGTTGGAGGTTCGAGCCCTCCCGAGAGCAGTGTCTCTCTTTTTTTTCTTTGCCCTGATAGCTTTGGAGAAGTGTTCTGACCGTGGTGAGAGTGGAGCACGACTACCTCCGTAACGCAATTGGCTAGCGCGTTCGGCTGTTAACCAAAAGGTTGGAGGTTCGATCCCTCCCATGAGCAGTGTGTCTCTTTTTATCTTTGCGCTGATACCTTTGGAAAAATGTTCTGATGGTGGTGAGAGTGGAGCACAAGTACCTCCGTGACGCTATTGGCTAGCGCGTTCGGCTGTTAACTAAAATGTTGGAGGTTCGAGCCCTCCCGAGAGCGGTGTGTCTCTTTTTTTTCTTTGCGCTGATAGCTTTGGAGAAATGTTCTGATGGTGGTGAGAGTGGAGCATGACTGTCTTCGTGGCGCAATCTGCTATTGCGTCGCCTGTTAAGGAAAAGGTTGGAGGTTCGAACCCTCCCGAGAGCGGTGTGTCTCTTTTTTTTCTTTGCGCTGATAGCTTTGGAGAAATGTTCTGACGGTAGTGAGAGTGGAGCACGACTGTTTCCGTGGCAGAATCGGCTAGCGCGATCAACTGTTAACCAAAAGGTTGGAGGTTCGAGCCCTCCCGAGAGCAGTGTGTCTCTTTTTTTGTTTTCGCTGATATCTTTGGAGAAGTGTTCTGACCGTGGTGAGAGTGGAGCACGACTACCTCCGTGACGCAATTGGCTAGCGCGTTCAGCTGTTAACCGAAAGGTTGGAGGTTCGAGCCCTCCCGACAGCGGTGTGTCTCTTTTTTATTTATTATTTATTTATTTATTATTTATTTAATATACCTCAAAGGCCACCCAACAGGGGGCTTTACATGAGGGTGTGGGCAAACAATATAGGGTTAATAAAACAATGATTCTATGGCATTTTTAAATCTATCCGTGTTGCTATGATGGATGACACTTGGGGGAAGATCGTTCCAGTCCCTGGCTGCTTGAGCGAAGAAGGAGTGATGGTGGGCTGTGGTACATGCAGGAGGTGGGTACACGGCCTTGTGGTGGCTTGTGCGGGCTGAAGTACGATGAGCTGATTGAATGGGACAGTTGTAATGAAACGTATGATACATTTTGTGATACAAGGATAGTCTGGAAACCTTACGGCGTAGGTCAAGGTTAGGTAGATCTGCTATTCTTTTAAGGGTGGTAACACTGGTATGATACGAGTAATCTGAGTAGATGAATCTAACTGCTCGGTTTTGAATTAGTTCGATGGACTTACTTAGGTTAATTTGGAATGGGTCCCAAATGGCGGATGCGTACTCTAGTTTTGGGCGAATTAGTGTTTTGTAGGCTAGTAATTTGACTGATGGAGGGGCAAGATGCAAGTTACGACGAAGGTAACCGAGAGCTCTGTTAGCATTGTTAACTATTTTACTTACGTGAAAAGACCAGTTTAGATTCTGTGAAATGTTAACACCGAGATATTTAATGGAACTTAGGGAAGAAAACTATGGAGCCATTAATATTATAGTTAGTGGTGGGTAAGTTTTGGCGTCTGTGAAATGAAATAAGTGCAGTTTTATTAGTATTTAATACCATGAGCCATTTGCGACACCACTCGTCCAGCTTTAGTAGGTCCTGCTGGAGAGTAATTGTATCTGAAACGTTAGTAATAGGTCGGTAGATTACACAGTCGTCGGCAAAGAGGCGGATGTTAGATGAAATGTTATCGGGTAAATCATTGATGTAAATTAAGAAGAGGAGGGGTCCTAGAACTGTACCTTGTGGCACACCGGAGATTACGTTGGAAAGGGAAGAGGGCGTATCGTTAGCTTCAACAAATTGCTGACGGTTAGTGAGGAAGTCCTGAATCCAATTGTAGACAAGTTGGTTAAGGCTTAATTGGGAGAGTTTTAGTAGTAGGCGGTTGTGGGGAACTTTGTCAAAGGCTTTCTCAAAGTCAATAAAAAGGGCGTCAACTGGTATGTTAAGGTCTACACTAGCGCTTAAGTCATGGATGAATAGTGCAAGCTGAGTATCGCATGAGAGTCCCCTTTGGAATCCATGTTGGTTAGGGTGAAAAAATTTAACTGAGGTAAGGAAGTTAGCGATTTGTGAATGAATTATATGTTCCATTATTTTTGAACAGACGCTGGTTAAGGAAATTGGCCGGTAACTAGATGAACCAGGCTTAGGAACCGGAACGATCTTACCCACTTTCCAGTCGTGAGGAACGATGCCGGATGAGAGTGATTGCTGAAAAATATAGGAAAGAATGACACTGGTGATTTCTTTGGTGTTTTTGAGCACCTTAGCATTTATACCATCGATGCCGCAGGATGATGTAAGTTTTAACGACTCGATAATTTTCTGGATGCCCTGAGGTGAAAAAATGACGTCCGGCATGGTAGGGTAGTTGTGGGGGGAGACATCAGGGAGGTTTTCAATCGGTTCTCTGGTGAAAACGGAAGAAAAGGTATGGTTTAGTTCTTCTGCTACTGCATTATTCGCGATAGGCTGTCCAGTTGGATCCATTATTGATATGCATTTGTTTTCGTTTCGCGGGTTAATCACTCTCCAAAATTGTTTTGGGTTAGTGCGGAGTAAGTTGGGCAAGGTGGTATTATTAAACAGCCGCTTCGCTTTATCGATGGCAGAGCAGAATAGTTTCGTGGTAGTCTGGTATTTTTGCCACGCCACAGGATTGTTGCTGTTTTTTGCGGCGCGAAATTGTCGTTTCTTTTTGTTTTTGAGCCTCTTGAGTTCAGGATTAAACCAGCGGGATGTGCTACGTTCACCAATCGTAATTGTTGGAATGTAAGTACTAATAAGCTCATGCATTTTAGATTTAAACATTAACCAATTTTCAGTGACAGATCGTTTGTTAAAATCTTTAACTACAAACTGACAGAATTTTGTTAGTTCTTTATTGAAATTATTATAATCACCCTTATCGTATAAGGTAAGCTTTTTCCTTGTTTTGTCTGGGCGCTTCAGCCTACATTGGAATGTGCCATGAATGACCTTATGGTCGCTGATTTCGTCGAGGTACGAAAGCGAAGTGATTCTATCAGGATGGGTTGTTAGTACTAGATCAAGTATATTGGCTGAGTGTTTAGATTGCCTCGTTGCTGCATTAACAATTTGAGTTAAAGCGAATGTTAAACATGTATCGACGAAGTTGCTTTCAATGTTTTGTTTCGATGTGACAAGGACGAGGTCAGACCAATCTATGTTCGGAAAATTAAAGTCGCCGAATAGGACAACTGGTGCATTAGGGAAATGAATCTTTAGTGATTGTAGCGCGTCATGAAACATTGGTATAAATGTACTGTCGGAATCAGGTGGGCGATAGCATGCACCTAAGACTACGTGGGGTTGAATGGCTTTACAGCACACAAACACCATTTCGAGTGAGGTTGGTATATTGATACGATAGCAGCCAAGGTCACGGTGAGTAGCAATGAGCACGCCACCACCACGCCTGCCATCTCGGTCGGTACGAAAAATATTGAAATCTGGATAAGAAGGGAATATTTCACCGCTGATGACAGACGAGTTTAACCACGTTTCGGTTAGCACTATAACGTTGGAATCTGAAGAGTCAATTAAACAGGACAAGATATCCCGCTTTGGTAGTACGCTCCTGATATTAGTAAAAAGAAACGATAAATAGTCCTTGGGACCGTAAGGGCAACCACTAGCTAACTGCTACGGCGTGCGAAGAACGACTTGTTGATTAACCGGGTCATACACGTAGGTGTTCTTCCCTGCTACAAGTTTGTTATGACGAAGGCTGCTGGGAAAAGTTTGAGTTTTTTTGAACTCGACCAGTTTTTTACGGGCTAGGCGTGTGGCTGGTGAAAAATCTTGCACAATGTTAACATTGGGATGCTTGTGATCTCTACTAGCAGTTAGTACCTTTTCCTTATCTTTGAAATGGGTGAATTTTACTAGAACTGGTCTAGTTTTATTCGGCGAAAAGGTACCGAGTCTGTGTGCGCGTTCTATGTCTTTCGGAGCAATAGTTAATTTGAGGTGCTCGCTTGAAAACCTGATAATCTTTTCCTCAGATTTTGTCCAACTTTCGTTAGACTCATCATCTATCCCGTAGAACACTAAGTTATTTCGCCGCGCTCTATCTTCGGCGTCATCAGTGCGTGCAGTCAGCTGCTCAATCTGATGCGCGTTTGCCTCTGCGAGTGCATGCACACTCTTCACGTCAGCTTTGATCGCCGTCAGCGATTGGCACTCCCCTTCAATTTTCGTAAGTCTCTCTTTTATGTCTTTCAGCATTTTATCGTTATCAGCCTGTTTATCTCGGATACCTTTGATTTCGCTAAGTAGTGCTGATTGGCCTGTTTTTAGTTCGCGCAAGGCTGCTAACACATCTGAATGGTCGTCACCGGCAGAGGCACGAGTGGCAGGCCCTGGGTTTAGTTCGACATCGCCAGACAGTTGCAGGAGACTCATGATGATATTCACACAGTCGCAAAGAATGGCAAACGCTGCATGTGGGCCCGGCAGCACTAAAAGACCACGGTAACGCGTGGGTTTAGTGAATAAGGAAAAGCGGTTTGTTACCTGCACAAAGGATAGAGGCGTGTGGTGAGTTGGTGTCATCGCGATCGTGCCGCCGGACCCACTGAAAGCAGCGATGATGTCACGGCGATTTATATAGGTGCAGTCACGTGTGGGAATGGCGAGAGCGCGTGGTCCCGGACGAAGCATGCGCAGCACCGTGGGGGGCCGCACAGGCAAGGCAGCGGGAGCCAGGCACCATTGTTGATGCACGGCGTCAGATGCAAGGCTGTGCCCTGCGGACGTGGTCATTGGGTGGCATAGCCGCTCACCAGCATAGTCGTCGAGCAGAGGCCGGGGGCCGGATGGAGGGTTCCAAGGACGAACACGCATGGAATCGCCGACAAGACGTGCCGACGAAGCCTTCCAGAAGGACGACGATGGACCAGCCATGATGTTGCCGAAGCGGTGAGCTCGGGTAGCAGTCATTGCCGCGGAAGCATTGGTGATAGCACCGCAGGAGCAGCAGGCCATGACTAATAGCTGCACAAAGGATAGAGGCGTGTGGTGAGTTGGTGTCATCGCGATCGTGCCGCCGGACCCACTGAAAGCAGCGATGATGTCACGGCGATTTATATAGGTGCAGTCACGTGTGGGAATGGCGAGAGCGCGTGGTCCCGGACGAAGCATGCGCAGCACCGTGGGGGGCCGCACAGGCAAGGCAGCGGGAGCCAGGCACCATTGCTTGATGCACGGCGTCAGATGCAAGGCTGTGCCCTGCGGACGTGGTCATTGGGTGGCATAGCCGCTCACCAGCATAGTCGTCGAGCAGAGGCCGGGGGCCGGATGGAGGGTTCCAAGGACGAACACGCATGGAATCGCCGACAAGACGTGCCGACGAAGCCTTCCAGAAGGACGACGATGGACCAGCCATGATGTTGCCGAAGCGGTGAGCTCGGGTAGCAGTCATTGCCGCGGAAGCATTGGTGATAGCACCGCAGGAGCAGCAGGCCATGACTAATAGCTGCACAAAGGATAGAGGCGTGTGGTGAGTTGGTGTCATCGCGATCGTGCCGCCGGACCCACTTTCTTTGCACTGATAGCTTTGGAGAAATGTTCTGACGGTGGTGAGAGTGGAGCACGACTGTTTCTGTGGCAGAATCGGCTAGCGGAATCAACTGTTAACCAAAAGGTTGGAGGTTCGAGCCCTCCCGAGAGCGGTGTGTCTCTTTTTTTTTCTTTGCGCTAATACCTTTGGAAAAATGTTCTGATGGTGCTGAGAGTGGAGCACGACTACCTCCGTGGCGCAATTGCCTGGCGCGTTCGGCTGTTAGCCAAAAGGTTGGAGGTTCGAAACCTCCCATGAGCGGTGTGTCTCTTTTTTTCTTTGCGCCGATACCTTTGGAAAAATGTTCTGAAGGTGGTGAGAGTGGAGCACGACTATCTTCTTGGCGCGATTGGCTCGCGCGATCGGCTGTTAACCAAAAGGTTGGAACTTCGAGCCCTCCCATGAGCGGTGTGTCGCTTTTTTCTTTGCACTGATATCTTTGGAGAAGTGTTCTGACCGTGGTGAGAGTGGAGAACGACTGTCTCCGTGGCGCAATCGGCTAGCGCGTTTGGATGTTAACCAAAAGGTTGGAGGTTCGATCCCTCCCATGAGCGGAGTGTCTCTTTTTTTCTTTGCGCTGATACCTTTGGAAAAATGTTCTGATGGTGGTGAGAACGGAGCATGACAAACTCCGTGACGCTATTGGCTAGCGCGTTCGGCTGTTAACCAAAAGGTTGGAGGTTCGAGCCCTCCCGAGAGCAGTGTCTCTCTTTTTTTTCTTTGCACTGATAGCTTTGGAGAAATGTTCTGACGGTGGTGAGAGTAGAGCACGACTATCTCCTTGGCGCAATTGGCTAGCGCGATCGGCTGTTAACCAAAAGGTTGGAGGTTCGAGCCCTCCCATGAGCGGTGTGTCGCTTTTTTTCTTTGCACTGATATCTTTGGAGAAGTGTTCTGAACGTGGTGAGAGTGAAGCACGACTGTCTCCATGGCGCAATTGGCTAGCGCGTTGGGCTGTTAAAAATCAAAAGGTTGGAGGTTCGAAACCTCCCATGAGTGGTGTGTCTCTTTTTTTCTTTGCGCTGATACCTTTGGAAAAATGTTCTGATGGTGATGAGAGTGGAGCACGACTGTTTCCGTGGCAGAATCGGCTAGCGCGATGAACTGTTAACCAAAAGGTTGGAGGTTCGAGCCCTCCCGAGAGCGGTGTGTCTCTTTTTTTGTTTGCGTGATATCTTTGGAGAAGTGTTCTGACCGTGGTGAGAGTGGAGCACGACTACCTCCGTGACGCAAATGGCCAGTGCGTTCGGCTGTTAACCAAAAGGTTGCAGGTTCGATCCCTTCGATGAGCGGTGTGTCTCTCTTTATCTTTGCGCTGATACCTTTGGAAAAATGTTCTGAAGGTGGTGAGAGTGGAGCACGAGTACCTCCGTGACGCTATTGGCTAGCGCATTCGGCTGTTAGCTAAAATATTGGAGGTTCGAGCCCTCCCGAGAGCGGTGTGTCTCTTTTTTTCTTTGCGCTGATAGCTTTAGAGAAATGTTCTGACTGTGGTGAGAGTAGAGCACGACTATCTCCTTGGCGCAATTGGGTAGCGCGATCGGCTGTTAACCAAAACGTTGGAGGTTCGAGCCCTCCCATGAGCAGTGTGTCGCTTTTTTTTCTTGGCACTGATATTTTTGGAGAAGTGTTCTGACTGTGATGAGAGTGGAGCACGACTGTCTCCGTGGCGCAATTCGCCAGCGCGTTGGGCTGTTAACTTAAAGGTTGGAGGTTCGAAACCTCCCATGAGCGGTGTGTCTCTTTTTTTCTTTGCGCGGATACCTTTGGAAAAATGTTCTGAAGGTGACGAGAGTGAAGCACGACTACCTTCGTGAGGTGATAGGCTAGCGCTTTCGGCTGTTAACCAAAAGGTTGTAGGTTCGAGCCCTCCCGAGAGCAGTGTGTCTCCTTTATTTTCTTTGCGCTGATAGCTTTGGAGAAACGTTCTGACGGTGGTGAGAGTGGAGCACGGTTGGGTCCGTGGTGCAATGGCTAGGGCGATCGGCTGTTAACAAAAAGGTTGGAGGTTCGAGCACTCCCATGAGCGGTGTGTCGCTTTTTTTTCTTTGCACTGATATCTTTGGAGAAGTGTTCTGACCGTGGTGAGAGTGGAGCACGACTGTCTCCGTGGCGCAATTGGCTAGCGCGTTCGGCTGTTAACCAAAAGGTTGGAGGTTCGAGCCCTCCCGAGAGCAGGGTGTCTGTTTTTTTTCTATGCGCTGATAGCTTTGTAGAAATGTTCTGACGGGGGTGAGAGTAGAGCAAGACTATCTCCTTGGCGCAATTGGCTAGCGCGATCGTCTGTTAACCGAAAGGTTGGAGGTTCGAGCCCTCCCATCAGCCGTGTGTCGCTTTTTTTCTTTGCACTGATATCTTTGGAGAAGTGTTCTTACCGTTGTGAGAGTGGAGCACGACTGTCTCCGTGGCGCAATTCGCCAGCGCGTTGGGCTGTTAACTTAAAGGTTGGAGGTTCGATCCCTCCCATGAGCGGTGTGTCTCTTTTTATCTTTGCGCTGATACTTTTGGAAAAATGTTCTGATGGTGGTGAGAGTGGAGCACGAGTACCTCCATGACGCTATTGGCTAGCGCGTTCGGCTGTTAACTAAAATGTTGGAGGTTCGAGCCCTCCCGAGAGCGGTGTGTCTCTTTTTTTTTCTTTGCGCTGATAGCTTTGGAGAAATGTTCTGACGGTAGTGAGAGTGGAGCACGACTGTTTCCGTGGCAGAATCGGCAAGCGCGATCAACTGTTAACTAAAAGGTTGGAAGTTCGAGCCCTCCCGAGAGCGGTGTGTCTCTTTTTTTGTTTGCGCTGATATCTTTGAAGAAGTGTTCTGACCGTGGTGAGAGTGGAGCACGACTACCTCCGTGACGCAATTGGCTAGCGCGTTCAGCTGTTAACCAAAAGGTTGGAGGTTCGAGCCCTCCCGAGAGCGGTGTGTCTCTTTTTTTTCTTTGCGCAGATAGCTTTGGAAAAATGTTCTGATGGTGGCGAGAGTGCAGCACGACTGTCTCCGTGGTGCAATCTGCTAGTGCGTCGGCTGTTAAGCAAAAGGTTGGAGGTTCGAGCCCTCCCGAGAGCGGTGTGTCTCTTTTTTTTCTTTGCGCTGATACCTTTGGAAAAATGTTCTGATGGTGGTGAGAGTGGAGCACGACTACCTCCGTGACGCAATTGGCTAGCGCATTCAGCTGTAAACCAAATGGTTGGAGGTTCGAGTCCTCCTGAGAGCGGTGTGCCTCTTTTTTTTCTTTGCGCTGATTGCTTTGGAGAATTGTTCTGACTGTGGTGAGAGTAGAGCACGACTATCTCCTTGGCGGAATGGGCTAGCGCGATCGGCTGTTAACCAAAAGGTTGGAGGTTCGAGCCCTCCCAAGAGCGGTGTGTCTCTTTGTTTTTCTTTGCGCTGATACCTTTGGAAAAATGTTCTGATGGTGGTGAGAGTGGAGCACGACAACCTCCGTGACGCAATTGGCTAGCGCGTTCGGCTGTTAACCAAAAGGTTGGAGGTTCGAGCCCTCCCGAGAGCGGTGTGTCTCTTTTTTTTCTTTGCGCTGATAGCTTTGGAGAAATGTTCTGACGGTGGTGAGAGTGGAGCACGACTGTTTCCGTGGCAGAATCGGCTAGCGCGATCAACTGTTAACCAAAAGGTTGCAGGTTCGAGCCCTCCCGAGAGCGGTGTGTCTCTTTTTTTTCTTTGCGCTAATACCTTTGGAAAAATGTTCTGATGGTGGTGAGAGTGGAGCACGACTACCTCCGTGGCGCAATTGCCTGGCGCGTTCGGCTGTTAGCCAAAAGGTTGGAGGTTCGAGTCCTCCTGAGAGCGGTGTCTCTCTTTTTTTTCTTTGCGCTGATAGCTTTGGAGAAATGTTCTGACTGTGGTGAGAGTAGAGCACGACTATCTCCTTGGCGGAATGGGCTAGCGCGATCGGCTGTTAACCAAAAGGTTGGAGGTTCGAGCCCTCCCATGAGCAGTGTGTCGCTTTTTTTTCTTGGCACCGATATCTTTGGAGAAGTGTTCTGACCGTGGTGTAAGTGGAGCACGACTGTCTTCGTGGCGAAATTGGCTACCGCGTTGGGCTGTTAACCAAAAGTTTGGAGGTTCGAAACCTCCCATGAGCGGTGTGTCTCTTTTTTTCTTTGCGCTGATACCTTTGGAAAAATGTTCTGATGGTGGTGAGAGTGGAGCACGACCAACTCCGTGACGCTATTGGCTAGCGCGTTCGGCTGTTAACCAAAAGGTTGGAGGTTCGAGCCCTCCCGAGAGCAGTGTCTCTCTTTTTTTCTTTGCCCTGATAGCTTTGGAGAAGTGTTCTGACCGTGGTGAGAGTGGAGCACGACTACCTCCGTAACGCAATTGGCTAGCGCGTTCGGCTGTTAACCAAAAGGTTGGAGGTTCGATCCCTCCCATGAGCAGTGTGTCTCTTTTTATCTTTGCGCTGATACCTTTGGAAAAATGTTCTGATGGTGGTGAGAGTGGAGCACAAGTACCTCCGTGACGCTATTGGCTAGCGCGTTCGGCTGTTAACTAAAATGTTGGAGGTTCGAGCCCTCCCGAGAGCGGTGTGTCTCTTTTTTTTCTTTGCGCTGATAGCTTTGGAGAAATGTTCTGACGGTGGTGAGAGTGGAGCACGACTGTCTTCGTGGCGCAATCTGCTATTGCGTCGCCTGTTAAGGAAAAGGTTGGAGGTTCGAACCCTCCCGAGAGCGGTGTGTCTCTTTTTTTTCTTTGCGCTCATAGCTTTGGAGAAATGTTCTGACGGTAGTGAGAGTGGAGCACGACTGTTTCCGTGGCAGAATCGGCTAGCGCGATCAACTGTTAACCAAAAGGTTGGAGGTTCGAGCCCTCCCGAGAGCAGTGTGTCTCTTTTTTTGTTTGCGCTGATATCTTTGGAGAAGTGTTCTGACCGTGGTGAGAGTGGAGCACGACTAAATCCGTGACGCAATTGGCTAGCGCGTTCAGCTGTTAACCGAAAGGTTGGAGGTTCGAGCCCTCCCGAGAGCGGTGTGTCTCTTTTTTTTCTTTGCGCAGATAGCTTTGAATAAATGTTCTGATGGTAGTGAGAGTGGAGCACGACTGTTTCCGTGGCAAAATCGGCTAGTGCGATCAACTGTTAACCAAAAGGTTGGAGGTTCGAGCCCTCCCGAGAGCGGTGTGTCTCTTTTTTGTTTGCGCTGATATCTTTGGAGAAGTGTTCTGACCGTGGTGAGAGTGGAGCACGACTACCTCCGTGACGCAATTGGCTAGCGCGTTCAGCTGTTAACCAAAAGGTTGGAGGTTCGAGCCCTCCCGAGAGCGGTGTCTCTTTTTTTTGCGCAGATAGCTTTGGAGAAATGTTCTGATGGTGGTGAGAGTGGAGCACGACTGTCTCCGTGGCGCAATCTGCAAGTGCGTCGGCTGTTAAGCAAAAGGTTGGAGGTTCGAGCTCTCCCGAGAGCGGTGTGTCTCTTTTTTTTCTTTGTGCTGATAGCTTTGGAGAAATGTTCTGACGGTGGTGAGAGTGGAGCACGACTATTTCCGTGGCAGAATCGGCTTGCGCGATCAACTAATAACCAAAAGGTTGGAGGTTCGAGCCCTCCCGAGAGCGGTGTGTCTCTTTTTTTTTCTTTGCGCTGATACCTTTGGAAAAATGTTCTGATGGTGGTGAGAGTGGAGCACGACTGTTTCCGTGGCAGAATCGGCTAGCGCGATCAACTGTTAACCAAAAGGTTGGAGGTTCGAGCCCTCCCGAGAGCGGTGTGTCTCTTTTTTTTCTTTGCGCTGATACCTTTGGAAAAATGTTCTGATGGTGGTGAGAGTGGAGCACGACTACCTCCGTGACGCAATTGGCTAGCGCGTTCGGCTGTTAACCAAAAGGTTGGAGGTTCGACTCCTCCTGAGAGTGGTGTGTCTCTTTTTTTCTTTGCGCTGATAGCTTTGGAGAAATGTTCTGACTGTGGTGAGAGTAGAGCACGACTATCTCCTTGGCGGAATTGGCTAGCGCGATCGGCTGTTAACCAAAAGGTTGGAGGTTCGAGCCCTCCCATGAGCAGTGTGTCGCTTTTTTTTCTTGGCACTGATATCTTTGGAGAAGTGTTCTGACCGTGGTGTAAGTGGAGCACGACTGTCTCCATGGCGATATTGGCTACCGCGTTGGGCTGTTAACCAAAAGGTTGGAGGTTCGAAACCTCCCATTAGCGGTGTGTCTCTTTTTTTCTTTGCGCTGATAGCTTTGGAGAAATGGTGAGAGTAGAGCTCGACTATCTCCTTGGAGCAATTGACTAGCGCAATCGGCTGTTAACCAAAAGGTTGGAGGTTCGAGCCCTCCCATGAGCAATGTGTCGGTTTTTGTTCTTGGCACTGATATCTTTAGAGAAGTGTTCTGACCGTGGTGAGAGTGGAGCACGACAGTCTCCTTGGCGGAATTGGCTAGCGCGATCGGCTGTTAACCAAAAGGTTGGAGGTTCGAGCCCTCCCATGAGCAGTGTGTCGCTTTTTTTTCTTGGCACTGATATCTTTGGAGAAGTGTTCTGACCGTGGTGTAAGTGGAGCACGACTGTCTCCATGGCGATATTGGCTACCACGTTGGGCTGTTAACCAAAAGGTTGGAGGTTCGAAACCTCCCATTAGCGGTGTGTCTCTTTTTTTCTTTGCGCTGATACCTTTGGAAAAATGTTCTGAAGGTGGTGAGAGTGAAGCACGACTACCTTCGTGAGGTAATAGGCTAGCGCTTTCGGCTGTTAACCAAAAGGTTGTAGGTTCGAGCCCTCCCGAGAGCACTGTGTCTTTTTTTTTTCTTTGCACTGATAGCTTTGGTGAAATGTTCCGATGGTGGTGAGAGTAGGGCACGACTATCTCCTTGGCGCAGTTGGCTAGCGCGATCGGCTGTTAACCAAAAAAGTTGGAGGTTCGAGCCCTCCCATGATCGGTGTGTCGCTTTTTTTCTTTGCACTGATATCTTTGGAGAAGTGTTCTGACCGTGGTGAGAGTGGAGCACGACTGTCTCCGTGGCGCAATCTGCTATTGCATCGGCTGTTAAGCAAAAGGTTGGAGGTTCAAGCCCTGTCGTGCTTCACTCTCACCACCTTCAGAACATTTTTCCAAAGGTATCAGCGCAAAGAAAAAAAGAGACACACCCCTCATGGGAGGTTTCGAGCCTCCAACCTTTTGGTTAACAGCCCAACGTGGTAGCCAATATCGCCACGGAGACAGTCGTGCTCCACTTACACCACGGTCAGAACACTTCTCCAAAGATATCAGTGCCAAGAAAAAAAAAGCGACACACTGCTCATGGGAGGGCTCGAACCTCCAACCTTTTGGTTAACAGCCGATCGCGCTAGCCAATTCCGCCAAGGAGATAGTCGTGCTCTACTCTCACCACAGTCAGAAAATTTCTCCAAAGCTATCAGCGCAAAGAAAAAAAGAGACACACCACTCTCAGGAGGGCTCGAACCTCCAACCTTTTGGTTAACAGTTGATCGCGCTAGCCGATTCTGCCACATAAACAGTCGTGGTCCTTTCTCACCACCATCAGAACATTTTTCCAAAGGTATCAGCGCAACGAAAAAAAAAGTGACACACCGCCCTCGGGAGGGCTCGAACCTCCAACCTTTTGCTTAACAGTTGATCGCGCTAGCCGATTCGGCCACGGAAACAGTCGTGCTCCACTCTCACCACCGTCAGAACATTTCTACAAAGCTATCAGCGCAAAGAAAAAAAAGAGACCGCTCTCCGGAGGGCTTGAACGTCCAGCCTTTTGCTTAACAGCCGACGCCATAGCAGATTGCGCCACGGAGAGAGTCGTGCTCCACTCTCACCACGGTCAGAACACTTCTCCAAAGATATCAGTGCAAAGAAAAAAAGCGATACACCGCGCATGGGAGGGCTCGAACCTCCATCCTTTTGGTTAACAGCCATTCGCGCTAGCCAATTGCGCCGCGGAGACAGTCGTGCTCCACTCTCACCACGGTCAAAACACTTCTCCAAAAATATCAGCGCAAAGAAAAAAAGAGACACACCGCTCTCGGGAGGACTCGAACTTCCAACCTTTTGGTTAACAGCCGAACGCGCTAGCCAATTGCGTCACGGAGGTAGTCGTGCTCCACTCTCACCACCATCAGAACTTTTTTCCAAAGGTATCAGCGCAAAGAAAAACAAAGGGACACACCGCTCTTGGTAGGGCTCGAACCTCCAAACTTTTGGTTAATAGTTGATCGCGCAAGCCGATTCTGCCATGGAAACAGTCGTGCTCCACTCTCACCACCGTCAGAACATTTCTCCAAAGCTATCAGCGCAAAGAAAAAAAAGAGACACACCGCTCTCCGGAGGGCTTGAACCTCCAACCTTTTGCTTAACAGCCGATGCAATAGCAGATTGCGCCACGGAGACAGTCGTGCTCCACTCTCACCACGGTCAGAACACTTCTCCAAAGATATCAGTGCAAAGAAAAAAAGCGACACACCGATCATGGGAGGGCTCGAACCTCCAACTTTTTGGTTAACAGCCGATCGCGCTAGCCAATTGCGCCAAGGAGATAGTCGTGCCCTACTCTCACCACCATCGGAACATTTCACCAAAGCTATCAGTGCAAAGAAAAAAAAGACACAGTGCTCTCGGGAGGGCTCGAACCTACAACCTTTTGGTTAACAGCCGAAAGCGCTAGCCTATTACCTCACGAAGGTTGTCGTGCTTCACTCTCACCACCTTCAGAACATTTTTCCAAAGGTATCAGCGCAAAGAAAAAAAGAGACACACCGCTAATGGGAGGTTTCGAACCTCCATCCTTTTGGTTAACAGCCCAACGCGGTAGCCAATATCGCCATGGAGACAGTCGTGCTCCACTTACACCACGGTCAGAACACTTCTCCAAAGATATCAGGGCCAAGAAAAAAAAGCGACACACTGCTCATGGGAGGGCTCGAACCTCCAACATTTTGGTTAACAGCCGATCGCGCTAGCCAATTCCGCCAAGGAGACTGTCGTGCTCCACTCTCACCACGGTCAGAACACTTCTCTAAAGATATCAGTGCCAAGAAAAAAAACCGACACATTGCTCATGGGAGGAGTCGAACCTCCAACCTTTTGGTTAACAGCCGAACGCGCTAGCCAATTGCGTCACGGAGGCAGTCGTGCTCCACTCTCACCACCGTCAGAACATTTCTCCAAAGCTATCAGCGCAAAGAAAAAAAAGAGACACACCGCTCTCCAGAGGGCTTGAACCTCCAACCTTTTGCTTAACAGCCGATGCAATAGCAGATTGCGCCACGGAGACAGTCGTGCTCCACTCTCACCACGGTCAGAACACTTCTCCAAAGATATCAGTGCAAAGAAAAAAAGCGACACACCGATCATGGGAGGGCTCGAACCTCCAACCTTTTGGTTAACAGCCGATCGCGCTAGCCAATTGCGCCAAGGAGATAGTCGTGCCCTACTCTCACCACCATCAGAACATTTCTCCAAAGCTATCAGCGCAAAGAAAAAAAAGAGACACACCGCTCTCGGGAGGGCTCGAACCTCCAACCTTTTGGTTAACAGCCGAACGCGCTAGCCAATTGCGCCACGGAGACAGTCGTGCTCCACTCTCACCGCGGTCAGAACACTTCTCCAAAGATATCAGTGCAAAAAAAAGCGACACACTGCTCATGGGAGAGCTCGAACCTCCAATCTTTTGGTTAAAAGCTGATCGCGCTAGCCAATTGCGCCAAAGAGATAGTCGTGCCCCACTCTCACCACCATCAGAACATTTCTCCAAAGCTATCAGCGCAAAAAAAAGAGACACACCGCTCTCGGGAGGCCTCGAACCTCATCCTTTTGGTTAACAGCTGAACGCGCTAGCCAATTGTGCCACGGAGACAGTCGTGCTTCACTCTCACCACCTTCAGAACATTTTTCCAAAGGTATCTGCGCAAAGAAAAAAAGAGACACACCGCTCATGCGAACCTCCAACCATTTGGTTAACAGCCCAACGCGGTAGCCAATATCGCCACGGAGACAGTCGTGCTCCACTTACACCACGGTCAGAACACTTCTCCAAAGATATCAGTGCCAATAAAAAAAAGCGACACACTGCTCATGGGAGGGCTCGAACCTCCAACCTTTTGGTTAACAAGCCGATCGCGCTAGGCCAATTCCGCCAAGGAGATAGTCGTGCTCTACTCTCACCACAGTCAGAAAAATTTCTCAAAGCTATCACGCAAAGAAAAAAAAGAGACACACCACTCTCAGGAGGGCTCCAACCTCCAACCTTTTGGTTAACAGTTGATCGCGCTAGCCGATTCTGCCACGGGGAAACAGTCGTGGTCCTTTCTCACCACCATCGAACATTTTTCAAAGTATCATGGCCACGAAAAAAAAAGTGACACACCGCCCTCGGGAGGGCTCGAACCTCCAACCTTTTGCTTAACAGTTGATCGCGCTAACCGATTCGGCCACGGAAACAGTCGTGCTCCACTCTCACCACCTTCAGAACATTTCTACAAAGCTATCAGCGCAAAGAAAAAAAGAGACACACCGCTTTCCGGAGGGCTTGAACCTCCAACCTTTTGCTTAACAGCCGACGCCATAGCAGATTGCGCCACGGAGAGAGTCGTGCTCCACTCTCACCACGGTCAGAACACTTCTCCAAAGATATCAGTGCAAAGAAAAAAAGCGACACACCGCGCATGGGAGGGTTCGAACCTCCAACCTTTTGGTTAACAGCCATTCGCGCTAGCCAATTGCGCCACGGAGACAGTCGTGCTCCACTCTCACCACGGTCAGAACACTTCTCCAAAAATATCAGTGCAAAGAAAAAAAGCGACACACTGCTCATGGGAGGGCTCGAACCTCCAACCTTTTGGTTAACAGCCGATCGCGCTAGCCAATCCGCCCAGATACGTCGTGCTCACTCTCACCACGGTCAGAACACTTCTCTAAAGATATCAGTGCCAAGAAAAAAAACCCGACACATCTGCTCATGGGAGGGTCGAACCTCCAACCTTTTGGTAACAGCCGATTGCGTAGTCAATTGCTCCAAGGAGACTAGTCGAGCTCTACTCTCACCATTTCTCCAAAGCTATCAGCGCAAAAAAAAAGAGGACACCACGCTAATGGGAGGTTCGAACCTCCAACCTTTGGTTAACAGCCCAACGCGGTAGCCAATATGCCATGGAGACAGTCGTGCTCCACTTACACCACGGTCAGAACACTTCTCCACAGATATCAGTGCCAAGAAACAAAGCGACACCCCAATGCTCATGGGAGGGCTCGAACCTCAAACCCTTTTGGTAACAGCCGATCGCGCAAGCCGATTCTGCCACGGAAACAGTCGTGCTCCACTCTCACCACCGTCAGAACATTTCTCCAAAGCTATCAGTGCAAAGAAAAAAAAAGAGACACACCGCTCTCGGGAGAGCTCGAACCTCAAACATTTTATTTAACAGCCGAACGCGCTAGCCTATAGCGTCACGGAGGTACTCGTGCTCCACTCTCACCCACATCAGAACATTTTTCCAAAGGTATCTGCGCAAAGAAAAAAGAGACACAACCGCTCATGGGAGGATCGAACCTCCAACCTTTTACGTTAACAGCCAAACGCGCTAGCAATTGCGCCACGGGACCAGTCGTGCTCCACTCTCACCACCTTAAGAACATTTTTCGAAAGTTATCAGCGCAAAGAAAAAAAGAGACACACCGCTCATGGGAGGTTTCGAACCTCCAACCTTTTGGTTAACAGCCCAACGCGCTAGCCAATTGCGCAACGGAGACAGTCGTGCTCCACTCTCACCACAGTCAGAACACTTCTCCAAAGATATCAGTGCCAAGAAAAAAAACCGACACACTGCTCATGGGAGGGCTCGAACCTCCAACCTTTTGGTTAACAGCCGATTGCGCTAGCCAATTGCTCCAAGGAGATAGTCGTGCTCTACTCTCACCACAGTCAGAACATTTCTCCAAAGCTATCAGCGCAAAGAAAAAAGAGACACACCGCTCTCGGGAGGGCTCGAACCTCCAATCTTTTGGTGAACAGCCGAACGCGCTAGCCAATTGCGTCACGGAGGTAGTCGTGCTCCACTCTCACCACGGTCAGAACACTTCTCCAAAGATATCAGCGCAAAGAAAAAAAGAGACACACCGCTCTCGGGAGGGCTCGAACCTCCAACCTTTTGGTTAACAGTTGATCGCGCTAGCAGATTCTGCCATGGAAACAGTCGTGCTCCACTCTCACCACCGTCAGAACATTTCTCCAAAGCTATCAGCGCAAAGAAAAAAAAGGGACACACCGCTCTCCGGAGGGCTTGAACCTCCAACCTTTTGCTTAACAGCCGACGCCATAGCAGATTGCGCCACGGAGAGAGTCGTGCTCCACTCTCACCACGGTCAGAACACTTCTCCAAAGATATCAGTGCAAAGAAAAAAAGCGACACACCGCGCATGGGAGGGCTCGAACCTCCAACCTTTTGGTTAGCAGCCATTCGCGCTAGCCAATTGCGCCACGGAGACAGTCGTGCTCCACTCTCACCACGGTCAGAACACTTCTCCAAAAATATCAGTGCAAAGAAAAAAAGCGACACACAGCTCTCGGGAGGGCTCGAACCTCCAACCTTTTGGTTAACAGTTGATCGCGCTAGCCGATTCTGCCACGGAAACAGTCGTGCTCCACTCTCACTACCGTCAGAACATTTCTCCAAAGCTATCAGCGCAAAGAAAAAAAAGAGACACACCGCTTTCGGGAGGGCTCGAACCTACAACCTTTTAGTTAACACCCGAACGCACAAGCCAATAGCGTCATGGAGGTACTCGTGCTCCACTCTCACCACCATCAGAACGTTTTTCCAAAGGTATCAGCGCAAAGAAAAAAAGAGACACACCGCTCATGGGAGGTTTCGAACCTCCAACCTTTTGGTTAACAGCCCAACGCGCTAGCCAATTGCTCCAAGGAGATACTCGAGCTCTACTCTCACCATTTCTCCAAAGCTATCAGCGTAAAGATAAAAAGAGACACACCGCTCTCGGGAGGACTCGAACCTCCAACCTTTTGGTTAACAGCCGAACGCGCTAGCCAATTGCGTCACGGAGGTAGTCGTGCTTCACTCTCACCACCATAAGAACATTTTTCCAAAGGTATCAGCGCAAAGAAAAACAAAGAGACACACCGCTCTTGGGAGGGCTCGAACCTCCAACCTTTTGGTTAATAGTTGATCGCGCAAGCCGATTCTGCCACGGAAACAGTCGTGCTCCACTCTCACCACCGTCAGAACATTTCTCCAAAGCTATCAGCACAAAGAAAAAAAAGAGACACACCGCTTTTGGGAGAGCTCGAACCTCCAACCTTTTGCTTAACAGCCGACGCACTAGCAGATTGCACCACGGAGACAGTCGTGCTCCACTCTTACCACCATCAGAACATTTCTCCAAAGATATCTGCGCAAAAAAAAAAAAGACACCGCTCTTGGGAGGGCTCGAACCTCCAACCTTTTGGTTAATAGTTGATCGCGCAAGCCGATTCCGCCACGGAAACAGTCGTGCTCCACTCTCACCACCGTCAGAACATTTCTCCAAAGCTATCAGCGCAAAGAAAAAAAAGAGACACACCGCTCTCGGGAGAGCTCGAACCTCCAACCTTTTGGTTAACAGTTGATCGCGCTAGCCGATTCTGCCACGGAAACAGTCGTGCTCCACTCTCACTACCGTCAGAACATTTCTCCAAAGCTATCAGCGCAAAGAAAAAAAGAGACACACCGCTCTCGGGAGGGCTTGAACCTACAACCTTTTAGTTAACAGCCGAACGCACAAGCCAATAGCGTCACGGAGGTACTCGTGCTCCACTCTCACCTCCATCAGAACGTTTTTCCAAAGGTATCAGCGCAAAGAAAAAAAGAGACACACCGCTCATGGGAGGTTTCGAACCTCCAACCTTTTGGTTAAAAGCCCAACGCGCTAGCCGATTGCGCCACGGAGACTGTCGTGCTCCACTCTCACCACCTTAAGAACATTTTTCCAAAGTTATCAGCGCAAAGAAAAAGAGACACACCGCTCATGGGAGGTTTCGAACCTCCAACCTTTTGGTTAACAGCCCAACGCGCTAGCCAATTGCGCAACGGAGACAGTCGTGCTCCACTCTCACCACAGTCAGAACACTTCTCCAAAGATATCAGTGCCAAGAAAAAAAACCGACACACTGCTCATGGGAGGGCTCGAACCTCCAACCTTTTGGTTAACAGCCGATTGACCTAGCCAATTGCTCCAAGGAGATAGTCGTGCTCTACTCTCACCACAGTCAGAACATTTCTCCAAAGCTATCAGCGCAAAGAAAAAAGAGACACACCACTCTCGGGAGGGCTCGAACCTCCAATCTTTTGGTGAACAGCCGAACGCGCTAGCCAATTGCGTCACGGAGGTAGTCGTGCTCCACTCTCACCACGGTCAGAACACTTCTCCAAAGATATCAGCGCAAAGAAAAAAAAGAGACACACCGCTCTCGGGAGGGCTCAAACCTCCAACCTTTTGGTTAACAGTTGATCGCGCTAGCCGATTCTGCCATGGAAACAGTCGTGCTCTACTCTCACCACCGTCAGAACATTTCTCCAAAGCTATCAGCGCAAAGAAAAAAAGGGACACACCGCTCTCCGGAGGGCTTGAACCTCCAACCTTTGCCTTAACGCCGACGCCATAGCAGATTGCGCCACGGAGAGAGTCGTGCTCCACTCTCACCACGGTCAGAACACTTCTCCAAAGATATCAGTGCAAAGAAAAAAAGCGACACACCGCGCATGGGAGGGCTCGAACCTCCAACCTTTTGGTTAACAGCCATTCGCGCTAGCCAATTGCGCCACGGAGACAGTCGTGCTCCACTCTCACCACGGTCAGAACACTTCTCCAAAAATATCAGTGCAAAAAAAAGTGCGACACACAGCTCTCGGGAGGGCTCGAACCTCCAACCTTTTGGTTAACAGTTGATCGCGCTAGCCGATTCTGCCACGGAAACAGTCGTGCTCCACTCTCACTACCGTCAGAACATTTCTCCAAAGCTATCAGCGCAAAGAAAAAAAGAGACACACCGCTCTCGGGAGGGCTCGAACCTACAACCTTTTAGTTAACAGCCGAACGCACAAGCCAATAGCGTCACGGAGGTACTCGTGCTCCACTCTCACCACCATCAGAACGTTTTTCCAAAGGTATCAGCGCAAAGAAAAAAAGAGACACACCGCTCATGGGAGGTTTCGAACCTCCAACCTTTTGGTTAAAGCCCAACGCGCTAGCCAATTGCTCCAAGGAGATAGTCGAGCTCTACTCTCACCATTTCCTCCAAAGCTATCAGCGTAAAGAAAAAAAGAGACACACCGCTCTCGTGAGGACTCGAACCTCCAACCTTTTGGTTAACAGCCGAACGCGCTAGCCAATTGCGTCACGGAGGTAGTCGTGCTTCACTCTCACCACCATAAGACATTTTCCAAAGGTATCAGCGCAAAGAAAAACAAAGAGACCACCGCTCTGGGAGGGCTCGAACCTCCAACCTTTTGGTTAATAGTTGATCGCGCAAGCCGATTCTGCCACGGAAACAGTCGTGCTCCACTCTCACCACCGTCAGAACATTTCTCCAAAGCTATCAGCGCAAAGAAAAAAAAGAGACACACCGCTCTTGGGAGAGCTCGAACCTCCAACCTTTTGCTTAACAGCCGACGCACTAGCAGATTGCACCACGGAGACAGTCGTGCTCCACTCTTACCACCATCAGAACATTTCTCCAAAGATATCTGCGCAAAAAAAAAGACACCGCTCTCGGGAGGGCTCGAACCTCCAACCTTTTGGTTAACAGCTGAACGCGCTAGCCAATTGCGTCACGGAGGTAGTCGTGCTCCACTCTCACCACGGTCAGAACACTTTCTAAATAAAAGTATCAGTGCAAAGAAAAAACGCGACCCACAAGCTCTCGGGAGGGCCTCGAACCTCCAACCTGTTTGGTTAACAGTTGAATCGCGCTAGCCGATTCTGCCACGGAAACAGTCGTGCTCCACTCTCACTACCGTCAGAACATTTCTCCAAAGCTATCAGCGCAAAGTAAAACAGAGATCACACCGCTCTTCGGGAGGGCTCGAACCTACAACCTTTTAGTTAACAGCCGACGCACAAGCCAATAGCGTCACGGAGGGTACTCGGCTCCACCCGTCCACCTCCATCAGAACGTTTCCAAAGTGTAGCAGCGCAAAGAAAAAAAGAGGAAACACCGCTCAGGGAGGTTTCGAACCTCCAACCTTTTGGTTAAAAGCCCAACGCGCTAGCCGATTGCGCCACGGAGACTGTCGTGCTCCACTCTCACCACGGTCAGAACACTTCTCTAAAGATATCAGTGCCAAGAAAAAAACCGACACACTGCTCATGGGAGGGCTCGAACCTCCAACCTTTTGGTTAACAGCCGATTGCGCTAGTCAATTGCTCCAAGGAGATAGTCGAGCTCTACTCTCACCATTTCTCCAAAGCTATCAGCGCTAAAGAAAAAAGAGGACACACCGCTCTCGGGAGGACTCGAACCTCCAACCTTTTGGTTAACAGCCGAACGCGCTAGCCAATTGCGTCACGGAGGTAGTCGTGCTCCACTCTCACCACCATCAGAACATTTTTCCAAAGGTATCAGCGCAAAGAAAAACAAAGAGACACACCGCTCTTGGGAGGGCTCGAACCTCCAACCTTTTGGTTAATAGTTGATCGCGCAAGCCGATTCTGCCACGGAAACAGTCGTGCTCCACTCTCACCACCGTCAGAACATTTCTCCAAAGCTATCAGCGCAAAGAAAAAAAAAGAGACACACCCGCTCTCGGGAGAGGCTCGAACCTCCAACCTTTGCTTAAAGCAGCCGACGCCTAGCAGATTGCGCCCGGAGACAGTCGTGCTCCACTCTCACCACCATCAGAAAACACTTCTCCAAAGATATCAGTGCAAAGAAAAAAGCGACACACCGCGCAGGGGAGGGCTCGAACCTCCAACCTTTTGGTTAGCAGCCATTCGCGCTAGCCAATGCCCACGGAGACAGTCGTGCTCACTCTCACCACGGTCAGAACACTTCCAAAAATATCAGTGCAAAGGAAAAAAGCGACACACAGCTTCGGGAGGGCTCGAACCTCCAAACTTTGGTTAACAGTTGATCGCGCTAGACGATTCTGCCACGGAAACTCGTGTGCAACTCTCACTACCGTCAGAACATTTCTCCAAAGCTATCAGCGCAAAGAAAAAAAGAGACACACCGCTTTCGGGAGGGCTCGAACCTACAACCTTTTAGTTAACAGCCGAAAGCACAAGCCAATAGCGTCACGGAGGTACTGCTCCACTCTCACCACCATCAGAACGTTTTCAAAGGTATCAGCGCAAAGAAAAAAGAGAACACCGTGCATGGGAGGTTTCGAACTCCACCTTTGTAACAGCCCAACGCGATAGCCAATTGCTCCAAGGAGATAGTCGAGCTTACTCTCACCATTCTCCAAAGCTATCAGCGTAAAGAAAAAAAGAGACACACGCTCTCGGGAGGACTAGAACTCCGACCTTTGGTTAACAGCCGAACGCGCTAGCCAATTGCGTCACGGAGTAGTCGTGCTTCACTCTCAGCACCATAAGAACCATTTTTCCAAAGGTATCAGCGCAAAGAAAAACAAAGAGACACACCGCTTTTGGGAGGGCTCGAACCTCCAACCTTTTGGGTAATAGTTGATCGCGCAAGCCGATTCTGCCACGGAAACAGTCGTGCTCCACTCTCACCACCGTCAGAACATTTCTCCAAAGCTATCGCGCAAAGAAAAACAGAGGACACACCGCTCTGGGAGAGCTCGAACCTCCAACCTTTTGCTTAAAAGCCGACGCACTAGCAGATGCGCCGGAGACGTCGTGCTCCACTCTTACCACATAAGAACATTTCTCCAAAGCTATCTGCGCAAAAAAAAAAAGACACGCTCTCGGAGGGCTCGAACCTCAACTTTTGGTAACAGTGAACGCGCTAGCCAATTGCGTCACGGAGGTAGTCGTGCTCCACTCACCACGGTCAGAACACTTCTCCAAAGATATCAGCGCAAACAAAAAAGGACACCCGTCTTGGGTGGGCTCGAACCTCCAACCTTTTGGTTAACAGTGATCGCACTAGACGATTTTGCCACGGAAACAGTCGTGCTCCACTCTCACTACATCAGAACATTTCTCCAAAGCTATCAGCGCAAAGAAAAAAAAGAGACCCACCGCTTGGGAGGCTCGAACCTCCAAACTTTCCTTAACAGCGGACGCAATAGCAGATGCGCCACGGAGACAGTCGTGCTCCCTCTCACACCGTCAGAACATTTCTCCAAAGCTATCAGCGCAAAGAAAAAAAAGAGACACACCGCTCTCGGGAGGGCTCGAACCTCAAACGTTTTAGTTAACAGCCGAACGCGCTAGCCTATAGCGTCACGGAGGTACTCGTGCTCCACTCTCACCACCATAAGAACATTTTTCCAAGGTATCAGCGCAAAGATAAAAAGAGACACACGCTCATGGGAGGATCGAACCTCAACCTTTTGGTTAACAGCCGAACGCGCTAGCCAATTGCGTCACGGAGGAGTCGTGCTCACTCTCACCCGGTCAGAACACTTCTCCAAAGATATCAGCGCAAACAAAAAAAAAAAGAGAAACACCGCTTCGGGAGGGATCGAACCTCTAATCTTTGGTAACAGTTGATCGCGCTAGCCGATTCTGCCACGGAAACTGTCGTGCTCCCTCTCACTACCGTCAGAACATTCTCAAAGCTATCAGCGCAAAGAAAAAAAAGAGACACACCGCTCTCCGGAGGGCCGAACCTCAAACATTTAGTTAACAGCCGAACGCGTAGACTATAGCGTCACGGAGGTACTCATGCTCCACTATCACCACATCAGAACATTTTTCCGAAGGTATCTGCGCAAGAAAAAAAAAAGAGACACACGATCATGGGAGGGATCGAACCTTCAACCTTTTAGTTAACAGCAAACGCACTAGCAATGCGCCACGGAGACAGTCGTGCTCCACTCTCACCACCTTCAGAACATTTTCCAAAGTATCAGCGCAAAGAAAAAAAAGAGACAAACACGCATGAGAGGTTTCGAACCTCCAACCTTTTGGTTAAAGCCCAACGAGCTAGCCAATTGCGCAACGGAGACAGTCGTGCCCACTCTCACACGGCAGAACACTTCTCCAAAGATTCAGTGCCAAGAAAAAAAACCGACACACTGCTCATGGGAGGGCTCGAACCTCCAACCTTTTGGTTAACAGCGATTGCGCTAGCCAATTGCTGCAAGGAGATAGTCGTGCTCTACTCTCACCACAGTCAGAACATTTCTCCAAAGCTATCAGCGCAAAGAAAAAAAAGAGACACACGCTCTCGGGAGGGCTCGAACTTCAATCTTTTGGTGAACAGCGAACGCGCTAGCCAATTGCGTCACGGAGGTAGTCGTGCTCCATCTCACCACGTCAGAACACTCTCCAAAGATATCAGCGCAAAGAAAAAAAAGAGACACACCGCTCTCCGGTGGGCTTGAACCTCCAACCTTGCTTAAAGCGACGCATTAGCAATTTGCGCCACGGAGACAGTCGTGCTCACTATCACCCACGGTCAGAACACTTCTCCAAAGATCAGTGCAAAGAAAAAAAAGCGACACACGTCGTGGGAGGGCTCGAACCTCCAACCTTTTGGTTAACAGCCGATCGCGTTAGACAATTCAGAACACTTCTCCAAAGATATCAGTGCCAGGAAAAAAAACCGACACACTGCCTAATGGGAGGGCTCGAACCTCCAACCTTTGGTTAACAGCCGATTGCGCTAGTCAATGCTCCAAGGAGATAGTCGAGCTCACTCGTCACCATTTCTCCAAAGCTATCAGCGCAAAGAAAAAAAAGAGACACACCGCTATCGGGAGGACTCGAACCTCCAAACTTTGGTTAAAAGCCGAACGAGCGACAATGCGTCACGGAGGTAGTCGTGCTACACTCTCACCACCATCGAACATTTTTCCAAAGGTATCATCGCCAAAGAAAAACAAAGAGACACACCGCTCTTGGGAGGGCCCGACCTCCAACCTTTTGGTTAATGTTGATCGCGCAAGCGATTCTGCCACGGAAACAGTCGTGCTCCACTCTCACCACCGTCAAAACTTTCTACAAAGCGATCAGCGCAAAGAAAAAAAAAGAGACACACCGCTCTCGGGATGAGCTCGAACTCCAAACCTTTGCTTAACAGCCGAGCACTAGCAGAAGTGCGCCCACGGAGGACAGTCGTGCTCCACTATCACCACCATCAGAACATTTATCCAAAGCTATCTGCGGAAAAAAAAAAAAAAAGAGACACCGCTCTCGGGAGGGCTCGAACCTGCAACCTTTTGTTAAAGTGAACACGCTAGCCAATTGCGTCACGGAGGGTAGCGTGCCCACTCTCACCACGGTCAGAACACTTCTCCAAGATTATCAGCGCAAACAAAAAAAGAGACACACCGCTCTAGGGAGGCTCGAACCTCCAACCTTTTGGTTAACGTAGATCGCAATAGCGATTTGCCACGGAAACAGTCGTGCTCCCTCTCACTCCATCAGAACATTTATCAAAGCTTATCAGCGCAAAGAAAAAAAAAGAGACACACCGCTCTGGGAGGGCTCGAACCTCCAAACTTTCCTTAACAGCCGACGCATAGCAGATTGCGCCACGGTGACAGTCGTGCTCCCATCTCAACACCGTCAGAACATTTCTCCAAGCTATCAGCGCAAAGAAAAAAAAGAGACACTCTCGGGGGGCGCGAACCTCAAACATTTTAGTTAACAGCCGAACGCGCTAGCTATAGCGTCACGGGGTACCGTGCTCCATCTCACCACCAGAGAACATTTTTCCAAAGGTATCAGCGCAAAGATAAAAAGAGACACAACGCCCCTATGGGAGGGATCGAACCTCCAACCTTTTGGTTAACATCCGAGTGGTAGCCAATTGCGTCACGGAAAATGTCGTGCTCCACTCTCACTACCAGAACATTTCTCCAAAGCTATCAGCGCAAAAAAAAAAGAGACACACGCTCTTGGAGGGCTGGAACCTTTACCTTTTTTAACAGCCAACGCAATAGCAGATTGCGCCACGGAGCAGTCAGGATCAACTCTCACCACCGTCAGAAATTTCTCCAAAGCAGCGCAAAGAAAAAAAAGAGACACACCGCTCGGGAGGGCTCGAACCTCCAACCTTTTAGTTAACAGCCGAACGCGCTAGCCAATGCCTCACGGAGGTACTCGGCTCCATCTCACCACGGTCAGAACACTTCTCCAAAGATATCAGTGCCAAGAAAAAAAACCGACACACTGCCATGGGAGGGCTCGACCTCCAACCTTTTGTTAACAGCCGATTGCGCTAGTCAATGCTCCAAGGAGATAGTCGAGCTCTACTCTTCACCATTTCTCCAAAGCTATCAGCGCAAAGAAAAAAAGAGACACACCGCTCTCGGGAGGACTCGAACCTCAACCTTTTGGTTAAACAGCCGAACGCGCTAGCCAATTGCGTCACGGAGGTAGTCGTGCTCACTCCACCACCATCAGAACATTTTTCCAAAGGTATCAGCGCAAAGAAACAAAAAGAGACACACCGCTCTGGGAGGGCTCGAACCTCCAACCTTTGGGTATAGTGATCGTGCAAGCCGATTTGCACGGAACAGTTCGTGCTCCACTTCACACCGTCAGAACATTTCTCCAAAGCTATCAGCGCAAAGAAAAAAAAAGGACACACCGCTTCGGGAGAGCTCGAACCTCCAACCTTTTGCTTAACAGCAACGCACTAGCAGATGCGCCACGGGAGTCAGTCGGTCCACTCTCAACCACCATCAGAACATTTCTCCAAAGCTATCTGCGCAAAAAAAAAAGAGACACGCTCTCGGGAGGGCTCGAACTCCAACCTTTTGGTAACAGCTGAACGCGCTATCCAATTGCGTCACGGAGGTAGTCGTGCTCACTCTCACCACGGTCAGAAACTTCTAAAAAGATATCAGCGCAAACAAAAAAAGAGACACACCGCTCTCGGGAGGGCTCGAACCTCAACCTTTGGTCACAGTTGATCGCACTAGCCGTTTTGCCACGGAAACAGTCGTGCTCCACTCACTACCATCAGAACATTTCTCCAAAGCTATCAGCGCAAAGAAAAAAAAGAGACACACCGCTCTGGGAGGGCTCGAACCTCCAAACTTTCCTAACAGACGACGCAATAGCAGATTGCGCCACGGAGGACAGTCGTGCTCCGTCTCACCACCGTCAGAACATTTCTCCAAAGCTATCAGCGCAAAGGAAAAAAAAGAACACACGCTTCGGGAGGGCTCGAACTCAAACTTTTAGTTAACAGCGAACGCGCTAGCCTTAGCGTCACGGAGGTACTCGTGCTCACTATCACCACCTTCAGA
>NW_023608112.1:0-34053 GCF_013339725.1 Rhipicephalus microplus | reverse complement strand
TTTTTTGGTCAGGCGGCACTGAGTTGGTCTCTCGCGCGGCACTGGGACAGCAGCGTGCTCAAGGAGGCTTTGCTTTCCCTTCAGTGTCCATCGCTGTCGGTGCTGGCACTGCGTTTTCCTTTTGCGCCTAGTGCAAGGGAGGAATCTCCCGCCACGAACGCTTGCATACTACTTTCTGGGTACTAACCTTCGCCATTGATGCTAATGCGCTACTTAACAGGGGGCCACAGTCAATAACACTTCCTGCGTTTATGCAACAACTGTTGCATTTTTTCGCCATGTCAAGTCGAGCTGTCCTGGCATAGATGTTTTGAACAACACATAGTTGAGACAACTGCTGCTTTGTTGCTTCGTTGGTCCCGCCAGCCCGCCGGCTCGCTCTAGAGGGTGTCTGGAGCTCCTTAACGGCTCTTTTCTGCCGGGACACCTTCGGGACTTCATGTGGCGCCGGGATGGGGTGTACTTCCCACTCTCGACCGCCTCGAAGGTGGAGAATAGTCCAGTCAGCAACATGTCCGAACTGCTCCCTTCGAGAAACAAATCAGCATTTTCTGAGGCATTGTATCATTGCTCGCGTTTTTTGGAGAGCCGTACATGCTGGATTTCACTGCCTCAGAGTAAATCGCTTCGTTTCTTCTGGGCGTTGTTCGCGAGGCCCCTTTGCTTGTCTTCTCATTGTTGCCGGCGCTTTCTGCCTCTGGCGCAACCGCTGCGAGGCGGTTGCAGCGGGCCGCCGCCGCCGCGCGCTCTACCCGATCCTAGAACGATTGTACTCGGAGCTGCTGTCTGTTTTGTCGGAGGAGCTCTTCTTCCTCGGTGAAGAGGAATTTCTTCGGCACTGGTCTTGCCCTTTTGTGTCGGTCTATGACGGACGAGTGAAACTTGTCTTTCGGCCGGCCTGGTATGGTAGGCTGATCTGTCGATGTGCCGGCAGAAATGGCATGCCAACATGTAAATATGCAAAATGTACATATTTATGTTTATTTGTCTCTTGTTTACCTTGAAGTATTTTGTGGTTGTGTTTGAGTGAACCATCGAATGTACATGTTTTTTCAACGTCATCTCATATCCATGTTCATGTAAATGACGTCTGTCTTGTCATCATCGTTAGAGTATGTCTAAGACGGAAATGTTCTGTTGATTGTTATTGACGTTTGTGGCAATAAATTTTTTCTAAACACGTCGTAACCTAGCCTTGCGGGGCTATACTTTCACTGGTAGTAGGGAATGTACGTGTCGGGACGCCTTTATGCTCTCTCTTAGTAGAGTACCATGTTCTACAAATCATTAAACACCTTTTCTGAACACACACGCCATCTCATATCTATGTTCATGTGAATGAAGTCTTTTTTGTCATCGCTATTGCATGTCTCAGAAGAAAATGTTAGGTTGAAGTGTTATTGACGTCTGTGACAAATGTTTCTAAACAGCTCCTCAAGACGCCGTAGGTCGTACGTCCTTTGTCGTAGTCGTAGTAGTCACCTCTCGTTTAGTTCTTGAATGTCCGCTGGATGGCGGTAGTTGTATGTGATGAGTATATGATAAAAAGATGCGAGATTGCGGTTTTTCGAGTATTCACTAGATCGACAGATCTACGGATGGACGGGCGGATGAACGGACGGACAGATGGACAGACAGACAGACAAACGCACGGACGCTTCGCCCCACTCATCATTGTTGACTCTGTGTATAAGCTGTAATGTTTTTCGGGAGCTACCGAAGTACACGTTAAGCGTCCGTTATACGACACGAGCTTCTGCTTGTGTTGCTGAACGGACGCTAAAGAATGTCTCGATGTTCGCGCAGCTGCACAGAAGGCAGATGCTGTTGCCGATTATGATTATAGTATGCCCGCGCACTTTGTGATTGGTGCGCCTTTCAACCGGCCACTCGCTACGCAGGTCACTTGTTTTGATGCCTGGTGCTTTTCTACGCTTCGGCCACGCAATTTCCTGCCCCGTTAAATACTGATCGCACTAGATGCCATTCGTGTAGTCGTTTTCTATTTTAAACGCGAAGCATTTCTTAGAGAGCTTCAACGACTTTCAGCGTATCTATCTATCTAGCCGACTACGACTTTCAGCTCTCCTCGCTGCTCCGATAATGGTATCTATACCAAAATTAGAATGGCATAACATGAGTGTACGACAATCATGAGATACTAGTTATAAAATTTGATATTTATGTCATGAACATAATTATGCCACTAATATTATTAGTACATGTTATATTTGTGGCAGTTATATTTATGTCATGAATATAATTATTTACATTTCATGTGAACGAAAGCACCATTGCTCTTGTGGGGGTTTCGTTCACATGATATATTGCAAAATGATATGGTATGACATGACTGCATGACGAACATAAGTAACAGACCCTAACGTGGAAATCATGACATGCATGTCATGTAAGTCATGACTACCCGATATGCTATGGTGCGCTCGCGGTCGTCTCGCTAGCTTCACACATAATAAATTTGGTATTACGGGGTGTGAATGAACGACGAAGGTGAATATTACGTCGAAACATGATAATCATGACATTCGTGTCATGTAAAACTTGACTACATGCTGCGCGCATAAAGCGCTTGCGACCGTTTAGCTAGCTCCACATACACCAAATTTGGCATCATGTGACGCGAATAAACGACGAAGCAAAATGACACGTTCAAACATGATAATCATGACATGCGTGTCATCTAAAACATGACATGGCTACGCTTACAGCGTACTCGTGGCGCTTCGCTTGTTCCACATATACCGAATTTGGTATCACGTGACGGCAATAGACGACGAAGCAAAATGACACGCCCAAACATCATATTCATGACATGCGTGTCATGTGAAACGTGACTACGCTCATAGCGTGCTCGCGGCCATTTCGCTACCTTCACGTATGTTAAATTTGGTATTATGTGACGTGAATGGAAGACGACCACAAATGCTATAGGTGCAAACGTTGTAATTATAATATGGAAGTCATGTACGGCAAATTTTACCTCCAGCTTGTAACATTGTGCTGATTTTAAAGTGGCATATCATTGTCCCTCATTCGCGCTTCGCATATCATGATTTCCCACAGTACGTGAAATCTCCTTTTTTTTTTCATGGAAGTTTCGAGCGCAGACATGGACCTCCAGTACAACGCCTACTTGCCGCGGATAAGTTTTAGATTCTACTCCCACTCGAACGGAACATATTTGTTATTTTTCTGCATCTATTTCAAATTTTCGTTCTTGGGCAACCCTGGCAAATTTTTTCCTCAGAACCAACGACTCCGACACAAAACGTTTCGCACAAATAGCTTTTAAACGTTATCGCTTTCAAACAGCAATTGTGTACTTACTTGTCATCTGTGCCTGCAATGCGAGCCAGAAGGTACAGGCAGCCGTAGCTTGTTAGAAAAACCACGTAGAGGAGTTCCTTGTACCTGCGTTACAGTGGCGTTGTTCACGAGATATTGTGCTGCTGTGTCACTAGTATACCATTTACCGCGTAGTTTACAAAAAGAAATATTGGTACAACTAATACTCACAGTTCTAATCACCCCTAGGGTTATTTACTCCATGAAGGTATTTTTCTCTAGCAGTTTTGCTTTTGTAGGAGGCCTGAGAGTAATTACCATTTTTTCCAACAGAAAGTGCCATTTGAAGAAACACGAGTAGTATCTGTTAGTTGATTACAGAGGCTCTGAACTCTTGTCTACAAAGCAGCTTCGCCGATAAGGTTATACATAGCGCTTGTTGGCAGGCTAAATTGGTAACTAATAGCTGTGTAACTGCGCAAATACGTCCAAAAATAAAAAGACACTGACATTTGATGCAGCGTGGTGCCTTTTTCAGAGATGGAAAAGTTGCTTCTAAATGTAGGTAAATTATATTATAGTTCTTTTTCTTTAACTTCTTCAACATAATAAATTATATAACCAAACTGCAGCTGCCAGAAAGTAATGGTACACGTAACGACCACTTTTAAAAGTAATCAAAATTTTTAAAATTACAGTAACGAAACATTTCGTCCCTGATGTACAGCTCATGCACATATACGTACACCAATGCAGCGCATTTGCACTGACGTCTTGGATATCCTTGCCCCAATTCTTATACTTGAGGTTTGACACTCAAGTTAGCATTTATTTTCTTTTTATTTTGCAGTCGTTTTTAGGTCAATTTATGTCATAGATGAAGTGACTGTCCTGGTAAAAAGCAATTGAAAATGCATTGAAATTAGAGAAATTACTCGCATGAAGTAATTTATTCATTTTATATTATTTACTATTTCAAAAACAATACGGTAATAATAATTTCTATCCAGTTTGATTTTCTTGTTTGGTCGAAGAGTAAATTCACAGCGCTCTGGCCGGTTTCTTTTTGGATCCTCTCTTATTACGCCTTTACGGTTTTACACCTACAACCTATGGCTTCATAGTTGCATTTACTGGTATTTTTTTCAGGGCACAAACGTATGTGTGGGGTAGATTTATGGAAATGTTATTCTTATATATTTCGGCCAAACAATGCCACTACAAGCTCTCATAAAGGTGCCAAAAACAATGAACTAAGTTGCACAGTGCCGACCACGTGAAATTGCTACCTACATTTAGATACTTCTACGCCTACTACAAGTATTTCTAGCCCCCGCTCATCTTTAATTGAGTTACGAATGTGCAGCGAGCTCTTCTCACATATTTGCTTTTGGTAGTGCCACTGCTAATGGTGCGAAAAAAAAACACAAGTTGCTTCATAGAGGGGATAAAGAAAATGACAGCGTGTCTGTTTTTTTCGAAGCCCTTATACATAGGCAACATCACAATTGAGGCATACATCCATGTTTTTTTTTCTTTTTTACAAGCATTCAAGGATCAATCCGGACAGTGGCACAGCCAGACATTTCTTAAGAGGGGTTCAACCCATTTTATGTACGTTGGCTCGTGTGCTTTTTTGTGTGCAAGATTTATACAAACGAGAAGTTTATTACTTGCGACGTTTTCTATGCCCCCCCCCCCTTCACCCTGGTACTCCATTGAATACGGATAATTTCTCATCCCACGAATTCATATCCTTTTAGTGTGTTTCTGGTTGCGCGACAGCCGTTAGTACATACGACGTAAGTGTCAGGTTGTACCTGATGCTTGGCGTTTTCCTGAGGTGCCTCGCCGTCAACCGGAGCATCCGGGGCTGCAGCGAGGGATCCAGCACGTATTCACTGCGGGGGCGATTAGTCAAAATATTATCCCATAGTAAAACTCCCGTTGCGTGTCTGCATTTAGTTCATTATTATCTGCTAGCCTGGTAATGATGCATGTGGCCCCGTGCGTTGGGGTCGTTCTTCGTGAAATATAACATGTTTTGATGGCCGCCTGATGTTTTTTTTTCAAAAATAAAAATAGACCTTTTTACGAACATTTTATTTGCTTCTAGCAGCATACCAGTCTCAGGTCTAGTCATTCAATAAGTGTGTTTCACGAATTGAGCACCGATCGCACAAAAGAAGAAAAGCCCATTGTCTTCGACTTCTTGCGTCTCTCATAATTATATAGTGGTTTTGGGACGTTAAACCGCACATATCAATCAGTCTTCGACTTCGTTGTCGCGTTATCCAAGCCTGTTTTCAAAGAACTGCTACACATGAAAGTAGGTGGCAGCTCTTTCATAGAATTACACTCAGTCGAAGTGAACAATCTGAAAACAAGCCATGCACTGTTACAATAAGAAGGTAAGCATTTATAACTATCGATATAGAAGCAAGGTAACTCTCCTTTAGGTGTAGCGACGGCCTCTGTATTTGCTACGAGGTGGTGAAATGTTCAAGTTTCAGATTCAACCATTCACGTTGTTATTACAGCTTCCCGGGGCGCACTTACTGCTGCTTGAACATGAAGACGTAGACGTATAGCAGGCCTAGCGCTGACGACAGCACGCAGCTTGGGAACGTGATCAGGGTCCAGTGCCACATCATCGTCGGCGTACTGCGATCGTGAACGAGTGTGACAAAACCACAATCTGGGACGTGCGAGGCAAGTATGCAGCTAACCTGTGCCATAAAAAAAAACAACTCACTGTACCGAAGGCGACTTCTGAAAACGTCACATTTAATATGCAATATGTGTGGTGTAATGCGTATTGAAAGACCTCAAGGCGCAGAACCCGTGTAAGACAGCGCAGTGGTTTATTGAAACGGCGTTTTTCAAACTGTGTAGTGAGCGTCGTAGCTAGCACATTTAATTTTCTACACTATCTACTGCAGGAAAGTGTAGCACTGCGATTGTTCAACCCCCCGCGGAATGTTTTTGTAGCACATGTATTTACCTGATTTTCGGGCTTCGAAAACACTTGCGACTTTGCTTTTTGTTATGTTTTGGTTTTTTGTTCGGGATAGAATAATGGCTCGTAATCAACTTTCAGCGTTCGATAAAGGTGAAAATGCTGTAGATTTTGGGGGCACGTTAAAGAACCCCAGGTGGTCAAAATTTCCGTAGCCCTCCACTACGGCGTCTCTCGTAATCATATGGTGGTTTGGGGACGTTAAACCCCACGTATTTGTCAATGAACTTTCTGTGCTTATTCGAATCGGTAAGCCTAAATGAAATGCTATCATCGCATTCGGCAAACATTCTCGAATCATGAATAATAATCTGTCACCAACACTCAATTTACCTACGGGGCTGCAACCTGCAGGCTTACAAAGAGGGTTTAGCTTAAATTGAGAACGGCGCAACGAACTATGGAAAGAAAAGTGGTAGGTGTAACCATAAAAGACAAAAAGAAAGCAGAGTGGGTCAGGGAACAAACTGGGGTTAAGGATATCATAGTTCAAATCAAGAAGAAGAAATGGACACGGGCCGGGCGCGTAGCACGTAGGAAGGATAACCTCTGGTCATTAAGGGTAACTGACTGGATTCCCGGAGAAAGAAAACGCACGTAGGGGATACAGAAAGTTAGGTGGGGCGATGAGATTATGAGATTAAGAAGTTTGCAGGTATAACGTGGCAGCGGAAAGCACAAGACCGGATTGATTGACGGATCAAGGAAGAGACCTCTGTCCTGCAGTGGGCGTCGTCGGGCGAAGAAGAAGAAGAAGAAGAAGAAGAAGAAGAAGAAGAAGAAGAAGAAGAAGAAGAAGAAGAAGAAGAAGAAGATGAAGATGATGATGATGATGATGATGATGAAAAAGAAGAAGAAGATCATGATGATGATGATGATGATGATGATGATGATGATGATGATGATGATGATGATGATGATGATGATGATGATGATGATGAAGACCACCTTTACTCCAGGATGATTGGCTCGCGTACTGTGATCGTTCCCATACCAAGTACTTGAAACAGACATTACGGCATGACCATGAAAGTTGATATACAGGAAATAATTTTACTTGCATGCATTTCATTGCGATACGTTTTATAAGGGCTTATTTACCTGATCATTCTAATGGCCTGCGCGTACTCATCCCGCAAAATCCGCATACGCTGCACGCTTCCTCTTTCCAGAATATTAGCGTACACACTGATGATGCTCAGATTGCGTAGTATATATCATAGCCCCGCTGCGGTTGTCTAGTGGCTAAGGTACTCGGCTGCTGACCCGCAGGTCATGGGATCAAATCCCGGCTGCGGCGGCTGCATTGCCGATGGAGGCGGAAATGTTGTAGGCCTATGTGCTCAGATTTGTAGGCACGTTAAAGAACCCCTGGAGGTCTAAATTTCCGGAGCCCTCCACTACGGCGTCCCTCATAATCATATGGTGCATTTGGAACGTTAAACACCACAAATCGATCATTCATATACCCCACGATTCATGACACTTGGTACTTCCCAGTTTATGCGGTATTTTCATTTCGGATTGAGGGTCCTAGGCGGCAAGCAACTCAAGCACGTTTGATGAGGTTGTACTGTAACTACCCTCGCCTTTACATATCTGTACAAAGATACTCGCATGCTGAGGTGACTCTTGAGAACCGTCCACGCCGGATTCTGGAAACAGCTGGTCGAGGTGGCTGAGATAATCACCAGCATGGGACCCATAAGAAACGTGCGCCGAAGACATTCGTAGACCCTGGACATATAGCCACACGCAAACGTGCGAACTGTATACACTGTTTCGTGGTTTTCGAATTTGTGTATGAAGAAATTTATGGCTGCATAACCGTTTCAACAACTGAAAAACTATCTATAGGTTAGCTTTACTTTTAGTTGCCTCCAAATAGACTAAATACGGCTAACTATGCACGTGCTTTCAGTGTAACTGCGTGCGTGTTTTTTCCCGCGCTGTGCTAAGCCAACCATAACATACGCTTGGACGGAGAATTGATGTTTAGGTGTGCTTGACGTACTTTCGATAAGCACGGACTTCATCTCGGACTGCCTTTGTATTTCACTAAACATGCTATGATCTAATTTTTGGCACCACTTGGTCATCAGTAAGCTGCGAGAGAGATTTCGACCTTCAGCTAGTTATATGGTTCCCTTACGCTGAAGGGAACATATCACGGAGTCAACACAGAAAAGATCAAAAGATTAAATTTTTAAACGAGTGTTAGAGAAATAAAAACAGAATTGAATGCATACATATATGTGAGATTTTCGGAAATGAAGCCAGAACCTCTAAATTGAGTGTTTATTTTTACTTTTGTCGGGATTTTTGTCGAATAATTTTGGAATCCCAAAATTTTGGAGCCATTCCTTCATACCTCTTCCGGCCAACCGCAACAAGCATCGCCTTACGGTCGGTGAAATGGCAACTGCAGTACTTCACTTCTTTGACAACGTTGCGAAAATGAACAGCTAGCCTAAATCTATGCAAGTGTTGTGGTTTGTTGAAATGGCATTTCGTTGAAGCGGCACTAAGAGTCTCACAATGCCTCACAGAAGGCAATACATTATCTAGCGTTTGCTGTTTGCTTTATCAATGCCTCTCGAAAGGCATGATACGTTTTCCGCTAGATGGAGATACTTGTCCATTTCTAGAGCTGTTTCAAAAAACTCGTGTGTTTTTAGCGGTAGGCCGCCCTATCCCGGCCTTTTTCGACGTAGTTTGATGGCCTCCTAAATGCGCCTACAAACACCAAATGGGCTCGTTTTCGTCGTGACACCTGTCGAACAAAATGCGTTATGGAGACTCTTTCCACTACATGGCATTTATATAGTGGCTTTTTTTTTTCTTCCAAAGCCACTGCAAGTAACATCGTGGCTTTCTGGTAGGACACCCGCTTGACACGGGAACGACCTGGGATCGATCCTGAATGGGACCTTAAATTTATTTATTTTATTTGCTTCTTTCTCTGTTTTTCGCTCACAGACAATTTTTCGCTCACAGCCCACGGTACCGACGTGAACGGCGGAATTTCTGCGACACGGGCTTTCTAATGCGATTAATATACTTCTCAGTAGCGTAAACACGCCGCCGCGGTTGTATATTGGCTCAGGTACTCGGTTGCCGAACCGCAGGCCACGGGATTTAATCCCGGCTGCGGCGGCTGCGTTTCCGATGGAGTCGGCAATGCTGTAGGCCTGTCTCCTCTTATTGGGGCGCAAGGTAAAGAACCCGAGGGGGTCGGAATTTCCGGAGCCCTCCACTACAGCGTCTTTATATTCGGATGGTGGTTTTGGAAAGTTAAAACCCCACATATTAATCAATCAGTAGTGTCTAAGTATAATCGTTATTTTATGAAAGCTTTTAAGCACGTTATTATCACACATTTACAATAACGGGAGTATTGGTGTATGGTCGTAAATTTCACGTACCGCTCTTGGACCTCTTTGTCCAGGACCATGCTACATGACTCTTCATCTGCGTGGGAAAGAATCATTGTTATTTTTTGTGGCTCATTTATCTCGCCGTCATTTTACAAAGGAAGAAGAGTGTTGTTTGAACAGTGCAGAGAAGGTAACGTGCTTCTATATCTCAAAAAATGCGTCATGGCTACAAAATTACCTGCATGTGGAGTGGGTGGCTTCATTTTACGTTAATTAACGTGAGGCGGTTCCACTCCGCATTCATTTTTAGACGCACTTCTTGGAAATAAAAATATTGAGGCATATATTTCGTGTCATCAGAAGCCCGTTTGAGCCGAAGAAGACGCTAATGCAAGTGTGTCTTGGTCGGGCTATGTCAGGCATGCGGCGTTGTCTGCGGCATGCGCGTGCTGGCAGCAAGTTTTTTTTTTTGCTCTCACTCTCTCTCCCATGGTAACAGCTGCCGGTAGGCGTGCGTGTCCTTGCCCCTAGAAACCGCCGCATGTGGTGTGAAAGAGTGTAGGAAAGTGTAGGGCCAGTGCTTCGGGGCTCCCTCTCTCACCGTTCGCTCTCTCTCTTTGCTGCGCACCGCTCTACCGTCCGATCGCGCCTCACTCTCTTTAGGCACTGCGCCGTGCTCCCGACCGGGCTGCAGAAATTAGGTGCCTTTTCTCATCTTCTAACCACTACCACCACCAATCTTTTAAGCCTGATTCACATGCGAGCGACCGAGCGGCGGGAGGACGCGCGGACGCGCGTTTGTTTCACATGCGCCGCGGCTACCGCTGCTCTTGCACGACGCCGCTGCTCTGGCGGACAGTGTTGCCCGCGGAACGCGCCGGCGAAGCGCTGTTTTCAGCCGTAGCGAAAAACCACGCTTTGCTCCAAGTATCTTTTCTTTGGAACTCTTGTACTGTGAGGTTTTTCATCGATAGCCGCTCGACTTTGATGCGTCTGTACACTGATTGAACTCTGTGTACTTGACTTTTATAATAAATAAAAAACGTTTGCAGTCGCTTTTTGTTTTGTTCTGGCTTTTAAATGTATAGTTCTTGTTGCGCCCTCATATAACTGGCCATAAAGAAGCAAAAGCAAGAGTTTGTTCGTGTGGTTTTGTGAGACAGCTTTTCCAGCTTGGTGATGGCTTAAGAGCTGCGAGCGTGTTTTACGCGGCACTTTCTCTGGTTCTCCGATTCATATTGCTCATGCTTTCAGCGATTGATATTCAGGACGTGGTGTATAAACACCTCGCAAAATAGGTACCTAATTTTGTGTGCCTGTTCGCTTCAGTCAAAATAAAACTTTTTTTCAAAAGCCTCAGTGGTAAGCTTCGGTCGTGTTTTCTGGTCACCGTGTTGCATGTGCCAGCACGCTCTTCATCAGAATTTTTCGAATGGTCTAAATCTCTTCTAGCACTCGTATTTGTGTGTTTCTACTGTGAATAGCAAGCCTCTTTGGTTTTTCAATGATTCAAATAACCACCTCAGACAGAGTTTCACCAATGGCAGGTAACATGGTGTACGAGATACACTGACTGTCCCGGTTCTTTGGCTGGTGTATAATAAACTTGTGCGTGGCCCATATCGGGTACTACACAGCAATTCTTCTTTTAACGGGAATTTGCGTCCATAAATATTGTGGTGGTGAGCAGGAACTCCGAAATATTACATCATTTCACACAACACATATTTGCCGACAGAACACAGGGGCATTCAATTTGTAGTCTCCAGCCGTGTATTTTAGTTGCCTGCATCTATAGGCACGTGTTGCTGCACTGGTGCTTGAAATAAAAAGCTGGTCTTCGTTATTCGCAACTTTCAGCTACGGTGGCGCCGCCATACGCCACCCGGCGCAAGCTGTGATTCAGTGATAAAACGAAAACTTGCTTGCTGACAACGTGTCAACCGTGTCTCGTCGTCGTTGTGTCCCACAACTTCTTGCGCGCGCGGGAATCGAAGCGCAATAAATTTTATTGGTGCAAGGTTTCAGTACCTTTCAGCTTCAATATTGCGCGAATAATGCAAGATAAATCGCTTGTGCGCTGGGCTGCAAGGCTCAAACTACCCCGCGAATGGCGTCAATCGCGTGCGTAGCTTTCTTTTTGACTGACGACGGAAAAAACAATGGGTTATCAAACTATACATATTGAAACTTGTCAACATATTGTTGTTATCAACGAGCACTTGAAATCTGTTGACCTCTGGGATGGGAAAGAATGGTTTGTATTTTATTTACCAAAACCACGACACGATGAGACACGCTGTACTACGGGCCTCGAGATTCATTTTCACCACTTGGCGTTCCTTAAAGTTCTAATAAATCTAAGCCCACGGTTGTTCTTTTCCATTTAGACCTTTCAAAATACCGCTGCCATGACTGGCAATCGAGCCCACCGAACCCAGCGGCACGGCAATTCACGGTGTCAAACACACCCTCCACGGTACTCTAAGGCACTCGACTGCAGACCCGCAAGTGGCTTGATTGAATCCCATCCGCAGTGGCTTCATTTTTGATGATGGCGAAAATGCTTCAGGCCTGTGCTATGTGCTTAGATTTTGGTGCGCGTTAAAGAATCCCAGGTGGTCAAAATTTCCGAATCCCACCACTACGGCGTCTCTTATAATGATATTGTCACGACGCAGACACAGCAGGAGTTCGATATAGAAGAGCTCACTTTATTTAAAAATGAAAGGCGCTCGTAAAGAGGACCGGGCAAGAGCTTCGTCTTCCTCTCTGGCTCTGCGAGCTCTCCTCTGCAGGTTGAATGCGGCATTTGCCTCCCTCCAGGAAGAGCATCGACCCGATGCTCGGCTACAGAATACGCGGTGTATGTAGTTGACGTATTACGCAACTGGCTCACTGCAATATGGCTTCATCCGCACAACGTGTACGATTTCAGATTCTTGAGCTCACGAGGAACTGTCAGGGATGACCTCATAATTCACGTCACTTGGGCGCCGTATAACATTGTAGGGACCAAAGTACTTCTTCAGTAACTTTTCACAAAGGCCGCGTCGGCGAGTAGGGCTCCAGACCCACACTTTCTCGCCTGGTTGATAAGTGACGTATCGGTGTCGCAGGTTATAACGTTGTGCGTCGTAACTCTGCTGTCGGGCGATTCGCGCGCGTGCTAGCTGCCGTGCCTCTTCAGCTCGTTAGGTAAAGGTTTGAACATCCGTGTCTGTATCCTCGCAGTCGTGCAGCAGCAAGGCATCAAGCATTGTCGTCACTTCACGGCCATAAAGAAGACTAAATGGCGTGATCCGTGTAGTTTCCTGCTGCGCCGTACTATAGGCAAACGTCACGTATGGTAGAACGTCGTCCCAATTTTTATGATCCACGTCGATGTACATACTAAGCATATCAGCAATTGTCTTGTTGAGGCGTTCTGTTAAGCCGTTGGTTTGTGGGTGGTAGGAGGTAGTTTTTCGATGCGCTGTTCCACTCAACTCAAGCACTGACTTGAGGAGCATGGCCGTGAAAGCGGTACCTCTGTCTGTTATTATAACTCTAGGAGCACCATGCCTCAGAACGATATTTTCAATAAAAAATTGTGCCGCTTCTACTGCGGTTCCACTTGATAAAGCCTTTGTTTCTGCGTAGCGAGTAAGATAGTCCGTAGCGACAATTACCCACTTATTTCCAGTATGAGAAGTCGGAAATGGTCCCAGGAGATCCATTCCGATTTGTGCAAAAGGCATGGTGGGCACTTGAACTGGTTGCAACAATCCGGCTGGTTTTAAAGGTGGCGATTTTCGTCGTTGACAATCGAGGCGCGTGCGGACGTAATGCTTTTCAGTGCCTGGAAGCTTCGGCAAGTAGTACTTTTGTTAGATTCTGGCCAATGTGCGCGTGTATCCGAGGTGGCCGGAGGTTGGCTCATCGTGGCAAGCGCTCAGGATCTCATCGCGAATGGATGTCGGGACGACAAGTAAGTGGACATTTCCGCTGGGGGCAAAGTTCTTCTTGTATAGGACACCACTGCGCAAGCAGAATGATGGCAGGCTCCTTGCAAATATCTTGGGAACGCTTCTAGACTGGCCATTAAGAAAATTATTAGGAGGGAGCAACTCCCTGTCTTCTTTCTGCTTAGACGAAATGGTGACCGTGTCGACCACTCCTAAAAATGCCATGTCATCATCTTCTGAGACATCATGTTGCTTTATAGGCGACCTGGATAAGCAATCAGCGTCGGAGTGCTGTCGTCCCGACTTATAGACGACCGTCGTATCGAACTCTTGTAGGCGTAAGCTCCAGCGCGCTAGCCGACCGGATGGGTCCTTCAAGTTGGTCAGCCAGCAAAGAGAGTGGTGGTCGCTCACTACGTGGAAGGGACGGCCGTAGAGGTATGGGCGAAACTTCAGAACTGCCCATACTACAGCAAGACATTCCTTTTCCGTTGTGGAATAATGGGACTCGGCACGGGAAAGCGTCCTGCTTGCATATGCAATCACTCTCTCGGCTGAGTCTTGCCACTGGACGAGTACAGTGCCTAAACCTACGTTGCTGGCATCAGTGTGGATCATGGTTGGAGCGTCCTCGTCAAAGTGAGCAAGCACAGGGGGTGTCTGCAGGCGCTGTCGTAGACCGTCAAATGCTGCTTGTTCCTCTTCGCCCCATAAAAATGGAACATCGTCTCTCGGTATGCGTGTTAAGGGCGACGCTATGTGCGAGAAATTGGCGATAAATCTGCGGTAGTAGGCGCAAAGGCCAAGGAAACGTCTTACGGCTTTCTTTTCTATTGGCACCGGAAGTTTTCGGACGGCGTCGAAAACACCTTCATGGCTCACCACATGTCCTAAGAATCGGAGTTCCTTGAAACCGAAATGACATTTCTCAGGTTTCAGCGTATTGCTCGAAATACTAATAGCAGCCGTCTTAGATGTTCCTCGAATGTTGGTGAGAAAACAATGACGTCGTCGAAATATACCATCACGTCTGCCACTTAAGGCCTGATAGGACGGTATCCATCAGTCTCTGAAATGTTGCTGGGGCTGAGCACAACCCGAAGGGCAAGACTTTAAACTAGTAAAGCCCGTCAGGCGTAACAAAAGCAGTCTTTTCTCTGTCCCGCTCATCGACTCGATTTGTCCAATAACCGCTTTTCAGGTCCATCGACGAGAAGAAGCTTGCATGCCTCCGCCTGTCAAGTGAATCGTCAATATGCGGTAGTGGGTATACGTCTTTCTTGTCACACGGTTCAGCTTGCGGGAGTCCACACAGAAGCGTAAGCTGCCATCTTTCTTCTTAACTAGCACTACCGGTGATGCCCAAAAGCTTTTTGACGGCTGAATGATGTCATCATTGAGCATTTTCTGCACTTGTTCTTGGATTGCTTCGCGTTCTTTCGGTGCCACGCGGTATGGGTTTTGTCGAATTGGTCTTGCCGTCTCTTCCGTTATAATTCGTTGCTTTGTCAGGGGCGTTTGATTTACCCTCGAGGTCAACGAAAAACAATCTTGGAACTGGCCGAGAATATCTAGAAGACTCTGCCTCTGCGCTGGCGATAAATCTGTGCTCACGTCGACAGGCAGTGGTGTTGAAGCGGCCGTCGTCTCTGCCTGTTGTACTGCGAAGCACTCGCGGAATTCTACAATTTCTTCAAAGTATGCAACTGTGGTACCCTCTGCAATGTGTCGACGCTCGTTGCTGAAGTTTGCCAACAAGACCTCTGCTTGCCCAGACACTACACTGACGAGACTTCTGGCAATAGCGATTCCTCGAGAGAGTAAAAGCGTCGATATTTGTTCCGCGACACCTTCTCCACTATGCTGCGTGTTACACGTGACAGAGACGAGGCGGCATGACAACGGTGGCATGGTCACGTCGTCAATCACGCGCATGGGCTTGCGCTGCAGCGCTGCGCTATGGTCCGCTGGGAAGGTCAGTACACCATCCGGTATATTTATAATGGCACCGTACTCCCGCAGGAAATCCATACCCAAGATGGCCTGTTTACAACACTCAGAAAGAATAACGAAGGTTGCCACGAATGATGAATCCCCGATCTTGATTCGTGCGGTGCACTTTCCGGTAGGTGTCAGCAGCTGGCCTCCGGCTCCTCTAATTTGCAGCCCCGTCCATTCCATTTTTACCTTCTTGAGTTGGTCGGCCAGATTCGCACTCATTATTGAAAAGTCCGCACCAGTGTCGACCAGTGCGGTCACGTCGTGTCCGTCAATTGAAAGTGTAATGTCGGCGGTGACAATCTCGTCTTTCGTCGGTTCATTTGAAATGTGCGGCACTTCATGCGGCGGTAATGGGGGATTTTCAAATCTTCGGCAATTCGCAACCTTCCCCCCTAAGGTCGCTTCTTTTAGTTTCCCCGGCGTGGACTGGGAGACCTTCCTCTCACCATGTCCGTGGTGCTACCCCTATTAGATCGGGGAAAATGACCTGGGGAGGGTGAGCGTGACCGGAACCCAGGAGAAACGTCTCGCGGGATCGTCGCGCTCGTTTCAACGTTGCGTCTTCCGTCGAAATAGCGCCGAGGGGTAGTGGACGGAAATCCTTGATACCCGGCAACGCGATGAGGACAATACCGCACGATGTGGCCTGCTTCCCCACAATGGAAGCACAGGGGCCTGTAGTCAGGCGTACGCCATATGTCGGTTTTGCGGAGTGGGGGTCGCATCGGCGTCGACGTTTCCCTGTAGTACCAAGGCACTGTTGGCGGCTGTTGCTGGTGGTACTGCTGAGGTGGCGGCACGTTAGATCTAAGCTGTCGACGGAGAATATCTGCATATGTTGGCCTAACTATTTCAGTGTTCGGCTCGGGAAGTGAAAGCGCTTGCCTTATTTCTTGGCGAACAACTTCTGTGACCGACGCTATCGCGCAGTCATTCGGTGTGGCGGCGAGCTTCTTCACCTCTTCTTGCACAATTTCGCGTATCAGGTCACGCAAAGAACGCTCGTCAGGAGTCACAGTGGTCACGGTGGTTGCGCTGATTTGTCCGCTGTTGTTTGGACGGTCGTACTGCGGTACCGTAGCTGTAGTGCGCGTTCTATGGCGGTCGCCTCCTTCGAAAATTCGTCGACGCTTGAAGGTGGGTTCCGTACGAGACCAGCAAACAGCTGCTCTTTAACACCACGCATGAGGTGGCTGATCTTTCTGTTCTCGGACATATCGGGATCGGCTCGATGAAAGAGACGAGCCATGTCCTCAACAAACATAGCAACAGACTCGTTGGGCTTTTGAATCCGTGATTCAAGGAGATGTTGTGCATGCTCCCGCCTTCCGGTGTTTGCGAAGGTGTCCAGGAACTTCCGCCGGAACTCGTCCCACGTTGACCACACGCGATTCGTGAACCACGTGCGAGCCCCGTCTTGAAAAGGGATACACGTACCCCAACTTCTGTGCGGCGTTCCACCCGTTAACGTTGGCTGTGCGCTCGAACTCCTCAAGCCAGTCATCTGCGTCCTCATATGTGTTGCCATGGAAGTCCACAGGAGATTTAGGGGTGAAAACAGTCACCTGTGTCGTGCTTGGGCTCGTCATGGCAGGGCAACTGCTTCCCAGCGTGGTCATGTTTTCCGTCCAAGGACCGAACTCTGGGCTCACGCCCAACAGGCGGCGGCTGGCGCGGTGAACGGGTGTTTCGACGAGTGGAAGTCTTTGTGGACTAGATCCCGGGCTGTTGGAAGGTGTCCTGTACATGTACCCGGCTCCTCCGCCAGTGTCACGACGCAGACACAGCAGGAGTTCGATATAGAACAGCTCACTTTAATTAAAAATGAAAGGCGCTCGTAAAGAGGACCGGGCAAGAGCTTCGTCTTCCTCTCTGGCTGTGCGGGCTCGCCTCTGCAGGTTGAATGCGGAAATATGTTGGTTTTGGAACGTTCAACCCCAACTATCACTATCAATCCTGAGACAAACAGTTGAGTGCTAGTGCTTTTGTTGAGTTTACAATAACACTGTAATACAACTATGCTTTAGCGAGCGAATGACACTCGAACACAGCTCGCCGCAACTGACACATACGAGCAGCGGCTGGGCAGACACCACCGCCGTCCGCGATCGAGCGCAATCTTATCTAGGGCCCTCAAATGTCAGCAACGATCTATATAGTTTTTTTCTATTCTTATGCCTGCGTCGAGATACGCAAGCAGTTTTCTCCATAACATTGATATGAAGATCGAAGCGAAGTAAGCTGGTTGGCGAGATGACCTGCAGTGTCACATGTTTACCTGCAAAATGCCCAAGCACCGTGGTTCCCGATCTCTCTCGTAGCTTTTAAGCCGGTGCTGTTTTGAATAAGTGACATACTGGAGCACAAGTTTATTTAGTCAGGCATTTGTTTGTGTGATAAAACAATTGCAACCCACTTTCGCTGGCATAAAGCCGGCACCCTCGGTCAGATGGATCTGAGTGGTAAAGAAACCATCGGTAGCTCAAGCGGCCCTATACTATACGTAACCTGTCTCCCGTGTTGTTTACCGTGTTCGATATACGGCCACGCGAATGCCGGACCGAGTGGATGACAAACATCTGCCGAGTTTGACGCACGCTGGATGCCCGATCCGGCAATGCAGTGCGACGGAACATCACCGAACCGGCTGCTACACGAGCGCGTCGGACATCAAATTTGGTGAAAGATCATACCACGTGACCCATACTATATGCACTCTAGCAAGAGCTGCTTCCTTCGTGAGAATTTCAATGCCGCGGAAAATCATCCTAGCTCAAAGCGGGGGCAACCGCGCAGAAAGAAATCTTGGGACGAAGGCTCCGCGTAGGCAGGGATTCACCGCATCGACAACCATTTTGGTTTCCATGTGGCGCCCCCTATAGTCACTGAAGATTGCGAATCTGGTGCAGTGTATGTTGTGCTCGTGACCGGACATCTATATCTGCGCGGTTGGCTGAGCTTGATATCAATAACGCCAGAGGTCATTGTCCTCCTCACCAGCCAGAGAGTCAAACGACAGGGCGCTTGAACGACGACGAAGGTTGATGTCGCCCAACGGTACAGAGGGCGTGGCAGTAGTTCGCGTCCACAGGTGAGGCATGCGCGAGGCAGCGGGGTTCGATTCTCCAGCAACCTTGGCAACCGCTGCACGGTCGATGTCAGCCTGTCAGCAAAGGCAAGTGTACCGCGCCAATCAACTCTTGTAGCTACCTGGTATAGGTTCAGGTCATAGGTCAAGATTGTAAATAATAATAATAATAATAATAATAATAATAATAATAATAATAGTAACAATAATAATAATATTCTAATAATATATCAGTGGTTAGTAATTACTACCAGTAACCACACTTTATGTATTGAGAATATTTCTGTTGCTAATTTTATCTTATACGGAAGTCATTTATAAGCCATGGTAAAATTGAAACCCTTGACTAATATTTCATACTTTATTGTGACCTGTTGCTGCGCAACTTGCGAGTTTTTTTTTATGTTTCCCACAACCTGCTGAAATGACATTGGCCCTTACGCTTGGCATAAGCGATTGTATACATTGCATGCATTGTGTCCGGTCCCTCAAACTACAATACAGGAGTAAAGAGAGCTCAGCTAGTTCATACGAGTGCATTGTCCAATAGCACGCGCGCGCCACACACACACACACACACACACACACACACACACGCGCACACACGCACGCACGCACACACGCACACACACACACAGACACACACACACGCGCGCACACACACACACACACACACACACACACACACTGCCGTTTATTTGTACGGAAAGACAAAATATACGCATAAAAACAACTGATCTTCGGCAGTGACACCGTTCAGCAGCTAAAACAATGGCAGTTCACTTTCTCGTTTACAGCCCTGAAAGTGTACCTTGACTCAGCAAGCGTACACAGTATGTAGTATGTTGTCTTAATAATAATAATGATAATGGTTGGTGTTCAGCGTCCAAAATTATGTAAACATGGTAATAAACGCCGCAGCGGAGAGCTCCGGAAATTTCGACCACCTGGGGGTTTTTAACGTGCACCTAAAACTAAGCACACGGACGGGCCGCGAGCATTTTGGCCAATACGGCTGGTGCAGCCGGAATTAGATTCCACGACCAGGATACATGTCGTTTTTAGGAAATGTAAAAGTCATTTGAAAGTTAGCGACGGTGTTGGCGCCTCTCCCCCCCTTCCTCCTCATCCTGTGTGTTCTTTGTGGTATTCCTTGCACAATACTATATAAAGTTAGTGATAAGCCTTCTCGTCAGGCTACACACATAGAGACGCCACCACAATCCACAATGCGTATTTACGATCCGTCAACGTGATCCGGCGTCATCGCATGTGCGGCTCCCAATAGCTCATCGCAGATCGTGCTTTGTTTAACTGATATTGTTGCCGACGCATGCAAGTTAATCTGATTGCCACTTTTCCATAGAAACGTTATTTAAATGGAGTAACTTCAAACTGCACCTGCGATGGAATATGAGAGACTTTTTTTAATTGATGGCTTTACTATAATTTTGTCCACTTCACTCCCATTACGTATTTGAAATGGAAGCCATGAAATTTTGGCTTAGTTTCGAGAACGCCTCTGATATTCGCCATGCGCACCTTGTAGTGAAATTTCCAGAAGGAAAAAAATAAAAACATCAATTTTTTTCATCTGTGTCGTGTCCCCATTTCGATTTTAGTTTTAAAAGTTTACTGTCACAATGTTGACCACAACCATGTAAAGCGCGGAGGTTATGAAAGGAAGTAAATCTTTTAATTATTCGGGGAGAGGTAGAAAGAAGAGCAAGCTAAGAAGGCGCAACAGCAAACACGCCGGCGTGATTTTATTTGTCATCTTCACCACCTTTCTGGTGCGTTTTTGTATACCTGCCGTTCTAAAAGGATTTAAGACGCAGACGTAACGGTCTGTTCAGTGCAGCACGGCTCTCTCCTAGCAATGTTCTTAGAAGTAAGCCGTCTACATGCGACGCATAGACTCGGGCTTAATTTTTTCGGGACTGCCTCAAAAACTATAGCGGGATATTTATAGTTCACTCGCGTAGTGTCCACAATCTTAGTACGGACACGGTGGTCAACCGGTTAAAAAAAACACCAGAGCGCGTGGCGGCCGCTCGGCGCCACCGCTGCTTAGCGGCTGAAACTAATTTTGCGCAGGAGCAGTGGTTCTCTTTAGTCGTTGCTACGGTCTAATGTCGCACTTCAATGTGGCGCAGCGAACCACTTGTGCGACGAAAGAGCACCTCACATGGTGCTCACTCGCCTGTGAGAAACCAGTTGTTCTGGTAGTCGCACCCAACTGCCACAACGCATTTACTATGGCTAAACATTAACACTGGCTGCCGTGTTACATGTGGTGGGCACGCGTAGAGCTAACGTCGAGAGTTCCCACACCAGGACACTTCCGTACCTCAGAAAACCGGGACGAGTCCTTGAGAATGGAAGGCCTCCGTAATTTCGACTCCGGCGGTAGCGGATCCGAAATAGCAGGAGCACTTGACTGCAAAGAAAGCTCGTTGTAGTAGCATTTATGTTAGCAGTTGTGACAGCAATATACAATGAATATTTGATCTAGTGCGTGTGAGGAAGTATTGTCGGTTACAACCAAGGATGTCGAAAACAAAATTGAGTGGAAGGAAGCTTTCATATACGTCTTGGCAGTGTGTGTGAAGCCAGCATTTGCTTGGAGTCTACTTGAAAAAGCATGGCTTCCCCACGTGATACTGAACCTAAGATTAAGTGCTTTGTTCTGCTAAGGTGAATGCTAGCCTAAAAATGAAAGAGAAGCGGCAGCTTCTGGCGCAAAATAATGCTGGATTTGTACAGGTAGCTTGGTCTTCAGTGATATTTGACAAGATTCCCGTAATATACTTGGACACAATTTGAACAGTATCTATCTGAAGAAACTACCAGCAATAAATTTGTACGGCTTGTGAGCCGAACGCTGTTGTTCTTGTGCTTTTTGCTAACTTCTCATTGTGCCTAGAGTAACATGGCGGTGTTTTGTATTCACTTTTCGAACATAATTTTCACTTCAGCAGTTTTTAGATGTGAAGCTTCTTGTGGTCAAGCTCAATCTAGTGCGCGGCATAGATACGCTCACTGCGCATGCGCATCCTCTGCCCCTCTTTCCTCCTCGCAACGCCGATGCAGGCAACGTCTGCTAGCGAGCTTCTTTGAAAGCACTGACTGGACCTTGAACTCCAAGGTAGTGCTGGTGGAATATTTCTTCTCTGCGTTGTTGAACAATAAACATTCGCAGCGTGCGCTTTCAATAAAACGGACTGCTGGTTTCTGTGCTCTTTCGGAGTCTTCTGTCTCTCATTGCCTATCAGCAGCAATAGGCATGTTCCAGTATGACACACCGGTCCAATAATGCAAGCTTTGCGCCTTCCAAAGTTTCTCTCCTGTGCAACGTCGTGACCAGAGCCAGCGTCATCGCCGCCGCCGGTGTAAGCGTTAGCGCCCGCTACTTCACACCCACACATGGTTCTTTTCAGCGAAAGGTGGTGCAAATGTTTTTTGTAGTAGTGTCTCAATCTTAAAACCTGAATGTTTGCACCATTAAAGGTACTTGCCTTGCCTATAACTAGCAATCTTATCGCGGGCTTTCAATTATATATCCATGGCAAAACACCCTTAAGTGTGCAGACTGGTTTGCAGCGCAGGTACTTATTGCCGCCGACCGAGGGATCGGGCGTTGAATGGAATGGACAGGTCGTCTTCGTCAACGAAACCTTCTTGTTCTAGGTTTTTTGTCATCTGGCAAATAAAATTATACCAAAGTCCTTTTTATAGAGGAAATGACGTCAGTGGATTTTCGCTACACAACGGTATAAAACATTTTTGTATTTGCAAAACCTATTCCATATTAGACCTTATTCTGGGGCTACACTACCATCTTATTGGACACAACTTCAATTATCAATCGGCGGAAGATCCAGAAGTTTTGACCGGAACTTCATACTAGGGACAGCATAGATTTGCCAGTATATACATTTGCCGGCAGGTATTGCGGATCACTTGAACTTGCCTGTGACACCAGAGCGGTAATAAATACCACTGAGGCACGTCACTTCCTCGTCGTCTTGTCGTCTTTCGTCGATGGGTCGGAGCCGTGCCGCTGAATCTGGCGTGAAACGGGAACTTCATGCAGAGCCTTATACTTTATTATCACGGAGGTAGTTGTAATGTATTGCAAAAAGCCTTCGTAACTATTCCTAACAATTACCTGCTTTTTCTAAGTTTAGGAAACTGTGGCGCCAGCTATTACACGTTCGTTCGGGTGTGTAAAATAATCGAAGACGTTCAATTGTTTTTATATCGTATCTTGAAATCAAAACCACCGTTACCACTTAAGGGTAGTGCTCTCTTAGAGCCATAGACAAACGTCCAAAAGACACTGACGAAACTGACAGAAGCTTATTTATGTTCATCCATAATTGAACATTAAAGGCTTCATTGACATGATAATGCGCAATTAACTAGCGAGTCTTTGCTTCCTATTCCACATAAAAACCTCTTGGATATAACAACAACGTCAGTGGAAGAAAACAGCATAAAAAGTAAAATCACATTGCGCCTAACTCGAAGATTTTGTTACGGCGAAACCTTCAGTGGCTTTGTTGGCAATCCAAACCACAATACTTGCCCAATTTTTTTTTCAGAATCCTACGGGCTAGCAGATGTATTGTACGTTTCCGTCTAAAAGCCCCTGTGTCTTCGGAATGGTAATTCCCCGTCATGACTTCACCATGCGACGTCACGAGAACTTTACATACTGCTAGAGCTTGTGACGTCGTATGATGACTTCATCACGTGACAAGTTTGCTTTGTTAAAGGTTTGTGGGTCCGTGGAGACACACGAAACACGCGCAAAGCTGTATTGACCCGATGGATTAAACTGGGATTCGAGCCTGCGGATTATGTACCACGTCACCATACGTCAGCCCTTCCCGTGTTCTCGCTTCGCGGTCCGTGTGAACCGATTTGTGAAACGACGGAAACCCAAATCGTAGTAGGGATCATCGGAGACCAATGCCCAAAACCTCGCTTGTATACAGTAAATTCTCCCCCGTGGAAAGAATGATAGTTGCGGAGAATAGAAATTACGTCACAAGTCACGTTAACGATCTGTCCACGATAACGTCCATCGTGAGACAGCTTTGGGCGCAGAGAAAAGCGGTGGCATGGGGGGAGGGGTGGGGGGCTCGGGAAAGAATCAATTGATATAAAACTGACTTTTTTGTTTAAGTTCACGCATTGTGTGGTAAACTCACCCGTTTTGCAACAGTTCACTGGTACTATGAAGGCGTTAAAAATTTAGTGTACCGACACAGCCACTACACGGCAATACCACAACAACCATAACAACCAACCCATGCGCTGACTACTTTTAATACGACACTAGTGATGGTTGGATTAGCGTATCTTTGTTTGACTGCAAAATAGGATGGTCCAAGCTTAGAGTTTTTTTCAAATTAACTAGAGGGTACTCTGGCAATGCGATCGTTGAGCGACCATGGGAATGATGGGCAGCACACGGATTTGCCTAGTCTTCGTACTTGCGGACTGCAAATCGCACTCTGTGGCTTCGTTTAGTGTTCTGTTTCTGTTGTATTTTCATCAAAGAGAGAATGAGCCCTTCTGAACTTCGTGACCCAGTTTGAAATGGTAGGCCCAAAAGATAAGTGGTGAAGCACAACCGCTGAAAATTTGCCGATCTTTTTCATGAGAAAACAGCGTCAAGCCACGCGAGCACAAATAAAGCCAGAAGGACCGGAACTTCATACTAGGGACAGCATAGATTTGCCAGTATAATACTTTGCCGGCAGGTATTGCGGATCACTTGAACTTGCCTGTGACACCAGAGCGGTAATAAAACCACTGAGGCACGTCACTTCCTCGTCGGCTTGTCGTCTTTCGTCGATGGGTCGGAGCCGTGCCGCTGAATCTGGGCGTGAAACGGGAACTTCATGCAGAGCCTTATACTTTATTATCACGGAGGTAGTTGTAATGTATTGCAAAAAGCCTTCGTAACTATTCCTAACAATTACCTGCTTTTTCTAAGTTTAGGAAACTGTGGCGCCAGCTATTACACGTTCGTTCGGGTGTGTAAATATCGAAGACGTTCAATTGTTTTTATACGTATCTTGAAATCAAAACCCCGTTACCACTTAAGGGTAGTGCTCTCTTAGAGCCATAGACAAACGTCCAAAAGACTGACGAAACTGACAGAAGCTTATTTTATGTTCATCCATAATTGAACATTAAAGGCTTCATTGACATGATAATGCGCAATTAACTAGCGAGTCTTTGCTTCCTATTCCACATAAAAAACCTCTTGGATATAACACAACAACGTCAGTGGAAGAAAACAGCATAAAAAGTAAAATCACATTGCGCCTAACTCGAAGATTTTGTTACGGCGAAAACCTTCAGTGGCTTTGTTGGCAATCCAAACCACAATACTTGCCCAATTTTTTTTTCAGAATCCTACGGGCTAGCAGATATTGTACGTTTCCGTCTAAAAGCCCCTGTGTCTTCGGAATGGTAATTCCCCGTCATGACTTCACCATGCGACGTCACGAGAACTTTACATACTGCTAGAGCTTGTGACGTCGATGATGACTTCATCACGTGACAAGTTTGCTTTGTTAAGGTTTGTGGGTCCGTGGAGACACGAAACACGCGCAAAGCTGTATTGACCCGATGGATTAAAACTGGGATTCGAGCCTGCGGATTATGTACCACGTCACCATACGTCAGCCCTTCCCGTGTTCTCGCTTCGCGGTCCGTGTGAACCGATTTGTGAAACGACGGAAACCCAAATCGTAGTAGGGATCATCGGAGACCAATGCCCAAAACCTCGCTTGTATACAGTAAATTCTCCCCGTGGAAAGAATGATAGTTGCGGAGAATAGAAATTACGTCACAAGTCACGTTAACGATCTGTCCACGATAACGTCCATCGTGAGACAGCTTTGGGCGCAGAGAAAAGCGTGGCATGGGGGGAGGGGTGGGGGGCTCGGGAAAGAATCAATTGATATAAAACTGACTTTTTTGTTTAAGTTCACGCATTGTTGGTAAACATCACCCGTTTTGCAACAGTTCACTGGTACTATGAAGGCGTTAAAAATTTAGTGTACCGACACAGCCACTACACGGCAATACCACAACAACCATAACAACCAACCCATGCGCTGACTACTTTTAATACGACACTAGTGATGGTTGGATTAGCGTATCTTTGTTTGACTGCAAAATAGGATGGTCCAAGCTTAGAGTTTTTTCAAATTAACTAGAGGGTACTCTGGCAATGCGATCGTTGAGCGACCATGGGAATGATGGGCAGCACACGGATTTGCCTAGTCTTCGTACTTGCGGACTGCAAATCGCACTCTGTGGCTTCGTTTAGTGTTCTGTTTCTGTTGTATTTTCAAAGAGAGAATGAGCCCTTCTGAACTCGTGACCCAGTTTGAAATGGTAGGCCCAAAAGAATAAGGTGGTGAAGCACAACCGCTGAAAATTTGCCGATCTTTTTCATGAGAAAACAGCGTCAAGCCACGCGAGCACAAATAAAGCCAGAAGGATAGGAAGATAAGACAAATCAGCACTACCCATCATCCCATGCTCACTGCATGAAGCGCCGTGCGTTGCAGCTCCCATAGACCTAGTGGCCTGAGTTCCCTCTAATGTGTATTTAGAAACCTATTAGTCCAGGAACTAAAAAATTTTGCTTCTTTGTTTTAAGAACGGTAGTCGGCAAATTCCACGTACCTCGCTGTCATTTTGCAATGACGATAGAATCCCGTTTTTGTTCCACACTGAGGCTGATGCTGACCCCTGTAGAGAAAGAGAAAAAAACAGCCGCAGAAATTCGTTCCACTGACCTGTCCTAATGACCTCCGAAAACGAGTTGAAGAATTTGCGGAGAAAATTACTTTTGTTTTGCAATTTTTCGTAGACCCGAAGGGCTGCATGGATACATAAGGAACCGCGATGACCTACATTAAAGGTTACAGACTGCTGCATATTCTTTTTCGAAGCAGCCTACACTGAGACGCAGTACAGTGGCTTTGTGAGGCTTCAATTTCATAGGGCGTATAGGATACCTCATTTTGTATTCCATAGTGAATTCCAAAATTTAGTAACGTTTGACTTTTGGGCTAGTTGCTGCATAGCGAACTTGCATTTATGGCACAAATGTTTGGACAGCCCTGTATAAACATTGTGCCATCAGTGAAGTTCAGCGAATGTGAAATCATTCGAAGACAGATGTCTTCGGTAATGCAAAATTCAACGGAATGAGCAATAGGCTTGCCAGGTGGCGGAAGACACATAATGGCGGCTGTGGGTTGCCATTATGTTCAGCCGACAGAGAGAAATGCTTTTGCAGGCATTTACGACGAGGTATTTGAAAGGAATTGCACACATACCCCTGCATCATTGTCAAATGACGGAAGTACAGTTCATTTGCCCGCTTCAAGCCGTTCTGCGAAAGCCATTTTGTGCTGTTTTGCAGGATGCATGTGGCGCTGTGCTGCTGGGCTTCAGGCCACGTGTTCAACTGCAGCCGCTGCATGCCGCTCTATTTCCATCGGACCGAAACGCCGGGCGTGGGCGGACTTTAACTAGAACCTAAAAATCCTACCGATAACAGTTATTCTGTTAATAGTTAGATTTAACCTCATTGACTGTCGCGCTGTTTTACTAAGGAAAAGTTAGTGGGTTTACTTATTTATTGCATTCTTAGGTGCTTCCCTTTGTAAACCTTGGTTTTCTTTTTCGCTTTAGCTAGTATGAATAAAAAAGCCAGACATTCTTTTGCGGTGGAGAGGAGGTTCAACCACACGTTGTGTGTGCCCGTGCGTTCACATGTATAACTGCGGATAAATAGAAAAGCAAAGCTTTAGGATTCGGAGGGGGTCGGGTGGAGGATTTGTATTACCCAATACCCCCTTGCTAACATTTATTTTTGATTCGAGTGACGAGATGTTGGTACTTTATCGCAGCCTGGGGAATTCTCAAAACTGTCTTTCTGCAGGTGTGTTACTAAAAAACTAATAAGCGATTTGATCGACGGTGCGCAGCATGCATAAAAAAACCTGGCCATTTAATAGGCTAATAAAACTTTCCGACTTACGTCTTCCTTCATATTTCGAACTTTTGGATGTGCTCATATCAGTTTCTTAGCTCTTTTTTTTTCAAAGATTTTCTCTTGGTGAAGAAGCCGAAGTGTGCGAACGCTTTCCACTACGGCTCCTGCTTTTTCAAACGTTTTTGCGACGCCACTTTGTGATTTAAATGTCATATTAGTGCAACGACTTCCAGAAGCACAAGGACTCTGCCGACACAATTTGGGCGCAGTGTGTGCTGCTTCTTGCATTATTATTTCGCCTCCGCCATCTTCGCTCGCCCACCGACAGCTAGCCTGATGAGTGTCTTCTTTGCTCTACGTGGGTGTGCTTGCTCGCGCGCCCCGTAGCCGCACTGTCTCGCTGAGCGATGGAGTACCAAGTGACAGGAACCCTGGGAAAACATTGACCCTGAAGAAATCACGCCCACCAAGGATGGCAGATCAACGTGTGCCGTCATATGCGCTTTGAAACGCAACGAGCACAAGCCCCGCAACAGAGAAAATGTGAAGAACAAATTATTCGAGCAACCGAATGCCTCACCTACCAAAGAACGACATCCGCATTATCATTAGGCCCAGAGGGGGTCTTAACATCGCTAGGGTTGGCCCAACGACAATCGCTGAAGCCATTCGACTTCGGCAGGTATCCAGCCCATCGGAACAGCAAGCAACACGCTCTGCCCCAACTAAACCAGAATATCTTAGTAGCAAGCACGAGAGAGAGAAAATGCTAATCGCTACATGCGCGTTAAGAAATCCGCATCGCTGACAAGACTATGAAGTTAGTGCCTACGAAGCGGCACCGCATTCTACATGCAAAGGTTGTCATTCGAGGGATTAACGTGCAAGACGGTTTCAGCCGACATGATGCGAAGATTGTCAACGACCGCAATCCACTAGCTTTGGCTGCCAAGCGCATCGGAAGTACCACTGCAGTGATCGTGGCTTCGATGGACATCGTGTGCCCAATTTGTGCGATACAGATCGGTGCTACTTCATGTACACTATACCGGACACATAGATATTTGCACCTGTGGTCGGCTCGGCCATCGAGCGGACGTGTGCCGAACCCTGGAGACGTTATCTGAGGAGGCTGCAGCGTGCCGACCCGAAAAAAAAACACCGCTGCACACCAATATGCAAGCTTTGCGGAGGAGCCCACCTTACTGCCGACAGGGAATGCAAAGAACGCTATCACATTCCATACGTGGTGCGCCGACGACGATGGGAGCGAGCACACTCGACGCGACACAACAGTTACGAAGCAATGAACTAGTTCTACGCAACCGCTGACGATGACCAGGCCTCGAAGCTTTCTACAGATGGTCGATCCGATGGCAGCCGATCCCGGTCCCGATCCCGGAGTCGTCCCAGGAACCGCACCGTGCGTGTATCGAGGTCCCGAGCCACCCTCGGACCCACTACCGCAGCGCGCGAAGTGGGACCCCAACCAGATCTATATCTCGAGGCTACTCCAGGTCTCGTTCTGGTTCACGTCATGGTTGCCGTTCAGGTTCCCGGCCCGGGTCACGCTCCGGCTCCCACTCTGGTTCCGGGCCTCATGCCGGTTCCAGGCCTCACCCCAGTCTCACCGGGGTCTCGCGTCAACGATCGCGTAGCCCATCGGCACCACCATCGCCAGGCAACGCCAACAAGAATAAGCGGGGACCTCTCACTTGGGCGGACGCCGTTCGGAGAAAAGGAAACACTACATCACAGGTAGGGTCGTGTTCACTCTCAGAGCATGATACACACAACACATCTGAGATAGCGATCTTAAAGCACGAAAATGCGATGATGAAAGAAACAATACGCAAACTCACAGTCGCAATTGCCGAACTAAAAACTGACAGAAACGCACGCGCTGCTATGCCCACAACCGACAACGACGACAATGCAGTCACTCCGTTGCAGCCGCAACCCGTAGGCGCCGGTAACGACGACGGCGAGAGCGCACCCAAGAAACGCGCGGTCGCCCACGACCAGTCAGCTTTAAAGGCAGAGTTAGACGACATTAAGAGCACGCTATCGGCGATTAGGGAAAGCCTTCGCTTTCTTGACGAAAGCATGGCTCTCGTGCAGTCTACTCTCGCGGTACACGGTAATCGTTTGGGCCAAGTGGAGCAATATCTTAATCAAGTCGTCGCCCCTGCCGTTGCCGCGGATAAGCCGTTGTCGCAACGTACAGCCGTACCCAGTCCACCGCATCACGCGGCCCTTATGCACCCGCTGGGTTCTCAGGCCAACTCCTAAATGCTTCAAGATGGCCAGGCCAATTGACGAGTTGCGAATCTGCCAATGGAACTGCAGGAGCTTCACCCACAAGAAAGCTTTCCTGCAGCAATACCTCCGTAGCCACGAAGCCAAACCTCACATCATGCTATTACAAGAGACTGTAGTACCAACCGCCACATTTCCGGATACCAGTGGTACCCCGGCCCCTCGGGAAGACGCGGTATCGCCACTCTGGTCGCTAACAAGATTAACTGCACAGCGCACAGTCTCAATGTGCCCGAAATTGAGCACGTTATGGTCGAAATTCTCCCTGGCAACATATCACAACAAAGCGTATACATGCTCAATGTATACAGTAGTCCCAGCCACCATAGACAAAGATTCACACGCGTGTTCCAGAAAGCTGTCCATCTCGCGGGCCTAACCCGCTAGTGATTGCAGGCGATTTTAACGCTGCGCATAGCGCCTGGGGCTACACGTACGACACACCCAAAGGTAACGAGCTTTGGAAAAATGCGAATGACATGGGCCTTATTCTAATTACGGACAAGGCCTTCCCCACTCGCACTGGTGCGTCCTCGCAAAGAGATACTACGCCGGATCTATGCTTCGTCAAGAATATCTCCGGACGCCCGCTGGTCGACTCGCGGTAGATCTTGTAGCGACCACTTCTATGGCTGTACACCTCCCCACAGTAAGCAGGAAGACCAAGTCGTACACGTGGGTCGACTGGGACCTCCTTCGTAAGACCCGCGCAGAACGACCTCCTTCTGATACCCCACCGAGCCTCGAGACGTGGGACGGCCCAGGCAAGCTGATGTAAACAAGGCAAACGAAAAACTATCAGCAACGAACCTTCCAACGAAAAGATGGACAGTCGGTCTCGCCCACCTACTAGAAGCCAAACAGTCTCTATTGGCCCGGTGGAATGGCCAGCGCCCTTAATCGGAGGTTCGCAAACGCATATCTCAGCTGAACAAAGACCATGATGGATCACTGCCTCATCCTTTAAAAACAGCAGTGGGGCGAAATTTGTAATTCGATTGATGGTCAGGTTCGAAATGGCAAAACGTGGAACTCACTCAAACACCTCCTCAATGAAACCAACACCCCATAAATCAGCGTCATTCAATCGTAAGATACTTCATCAGGCTAAACAGACAGTGTCCCGGAAGATGTTGTCAAGAACCTCGTGGAAAAATATCTCCCGCTTCCCTTGGGCCCTGTGACCCCTCACCCTGATTACTCTGGCAGCGACAACACTAACTTAGACGCCGACTTCTCTATTGAAGATGTGCGCCGAGCTCCCCATGAATTCAATGGCCGCTCAGCCCATGGCCCTGATGGCATCACCAACAAGCTGCTCCGCAACCTGGACGATTCCTCCGTCACTTACCTCACTGACACTATCAACGAGATATGGAAAAAGGGTGAGATACCCGATGCTTGGAAACTAGCGCACACGGTTCTCATACCCAAACTGGGAAAGGCGCCGAGCCTAGATAACCTACGCCCCATATCTCTCACGTCGTGCGTGGGCAAAGTGGCTGAGCACGTCGTCCTCAACAGGGTTGGTCGATACCTCGAAGATAACGACTGCATCCCGCACCACATGATTGGCTTCCGACCAGGGTTATCCACTCAAGACGCCATGTTACTCCTAAAGCATCAAATTCTAGATGGCGGAAACACTCGGGACACTCGTGCAATACTTGTCTCGATTTAGAAAAGGCCTTCGATACAATAACGCACTCGTCAATCTTGAAAGCGATCGCAGCTCTTGGCCTAGGTCATCGATTTCACTACTTTATCCGCTCTTTTCTCACTCGACGCAGCCGTCCTCCGCGTAGGAGACCTAGTGTCGGAAGAAGTGGAGCTCGGACAGCGGGGCACTCCTCAGGGATCCGTCCTCTCACCCACGCTCTTCAACCTCGTGATGATCGGGCTTTCCGAACGACTTTCAAAAATAGACGGGCTAAATCACACTATCTATGCGGATGGTGTAACCATATGGTGCTCCACAGGGTCGGATGGCTTCATTGAGTCTGCCCTACAAGAGGCTATCGACACCACCGAGTCTTACCTTGACCACACCGGTCTCAGGTGCACACCTGCGAAGTCAGAGATGTTGATATATTTGCCCAAACGCCGGGGTGCCAAGCCCAAAGGGTGGACACCTCCGGCGGAACGCAATATCACCCTCCACACCAGAGATGGTCGTACTATACCCAGGGTAGACACCATCAAGGTCCTCGGCATGATCATCAAGTCCCGCGCAACCAACACCCAAACAGTACACAAGCTCAGGACTAAGACTGAGAATGCCATACGACTCGTACGTAGAGTAGCCAAGAGGCACCATGGCCTCAAAGAAGACAACCTGCTGCGTCTCGTCCACGCGTTTGTTTTGTGCCATTTTACCTACGTTGCCGCCATACACAAGTGGCTACGTGCTGAGCGCGATCAACTCAGTGCGCTTATTCGCAAGGTGGTCAAACGAGCCCTTGGCCTCCCTATCACCACTCCCACGTACAAACTCCTCGAGCTTGGCGTACATAACACGCTAGAAGGGATCGCCGAAGCTCAGGAACGTGTGCAATTGACCCGACTCACTACCACCAAGGCGGGCAGCCATATTCTGCGTGAGCTCGGCTTCTTCTCCTCGAGGGCCAGGGACCCCCAGAGTTGACTTTAATTCCCCGTGAAATCCGCGACCTTATCACGATCGCTCCCATACCACGAAATGTACACCCCGAATACAACAGAGGCAGGCGCCTTGCGCGGGCGACCGCCATTCTCAAGCGCATAGACTTGGAAGCGGACAACGTCTCGTTAGTGGACGCCGCTGCCTATCGCAACAACCAAGCCTTCGCTACGGTCGCAGTATCATCCGCGCAGCAGACTCTTAACTCAGCCACAATCCTCACCCGAAAACCCGAAGTAGCGGAGCAAGTAGCTATAGCTATAGCTATGCTCGACAGCTAACGGGAATTCATCTACAGCGACTCCAGGCCGGCCATCAAAGCCTTCGAACGCGGAGTCATCTCCGACCAGGCGTTACGTATCCTGCGCAATGCGGACCCGAGTGCCCTGAAGCACCACACTGTCATCTGGTTCCCCGCCCATTTCGACCAGGTTCCGGGTGCTCTATCCAACCTCAACGAGATCGCCCATGATGCAGCGCGCGCACTTAACGACCGCACTGCCACAGGGCAACCTCATCTTGCTGGGTTAGATACCAATCGGGATGCACCAATTACGTACAATGAAATTACAAAGCACTTTTACTTGGAACGCCGCATTTTTCCACCCCCAGATCCGAAACTTAACCGACCGCAGGCATTAACCCTACGCCTATTACAGACTCACACGTATCCAAGCCTTGCCACGCTTCACGTTTATTATCCGATGCATACCCCAGCGACACATGCCTATCATGTGGACACACAGCGACACTCGCACACATGCTCTGGGAGTGTAGAACAACTCCTCCCGACTCTACTTCAAGCAAGTGAGAGGTCCCTCAGTAGCACACTTCTCGCCGACCAGCAATGGCCGTCCTGCAGGCCCACGAAGCGGCCGCCAGGTACTCCCTGTCGCCCTACGTGGGAGACGCCCGCTACGCGCTGAGCGCGTCCTGCAGGACTGAATAAAGTTTTTTCATTCATTCATTTTCTCTTGTTTCCAGTTCCAATCTGTCTTTCTTCAGGATTCCATGTAAACATTAGGTTTACAAACTCTATGGCATCATTGTTTGGTGAATCATTGTTGGTCTTACTTTAACTGCCCTGGATATTTTTTATCACACTGCAAAACTTGCCTGCGGCACGTTGGCCCAGCTGCGGTCAAATTGGATGGCCCTTCAGTGGTTGCAGCGGCGGCCCCCTTGTGGACCGCAAGAACGACTGTTTCCATTGGTTCCGGCCATGCTTCAGAGCCAGTATGGTACCTGGAGCTTTCGCTTGTGGTCTGCTGGTCGGTCGGTGGTGGCTCGCTTCCGC
>NW_023608111.1:0-37524 GCF_013339725.1 Rhipicephalus microplus | reverse complement strand
GAAAGCGTTCGAACCTATAGACAACGTGCCAATTCTCCTGTCAAGGCGTATCTGTAATAAGTATCCGTCATACAAGTATCTGCCATACTTGATGTCCTGTATAACGAGCGTATCGACCATCCTCCATTTGTGATGTCAGCGAATACATATCGTCAGTGCCGTGATGTTGACCCGTTGCAGTGGCCCTGTGCCTATGGCGATCTCCTTCCGAGCACCAGGCCTCGTGGACTCTACTGAAGGCTATGATGACTGCGGTTTAGTGTGATAGTGGGATATATCAAGTACGCTCGAGTACTTTCGGTAGCACAATACAGAACCACGGGTGGTTAAAACGAGGAGCAGAGCTCTCCCCGTTGTTTACGTAGGAAGGCACCAACGGAATGCTGCAAGCGTAGTATTATTACGATACAACAGCTACTTCAAGGTGTAGTACTAGAATAGCTTCAAGATAGGACGCCTAATGCAACACATGGTTGGTTGGGAAATTGCGATACTGCTGTAGCGCGCAGGACCATCTGGGAGCCTATGGAGGCTTCGAACATTTCAAAACTTGGTCGGCCCTTACTGGAGAAAGGAAGTAGTTGGACTTGTCCTTTGGTAGCAGTCTGTCGCACCGATTTTCCCTGTCCTTCTGCTTTGCTGCTTTTACACTACTACTACTACTACTACTACTACTGCTACTAATAATAATAATAATAATATATTCGCCACAACATTAAGAAGGTTTTCACACCTGCGACCACTCAGTTCGTCCAGGTTGCGGATGGTGGAATAGCATCTATCGTTGGCATGTACTGCGCTCGTGTGAGCATTGCAGATCGACACACAGTTGTTTTCTTCACCGTCCTTGATGAATGCCCCCACGACGTAATCTTAGGCCTCGACTTCCTGTCTGCGCATTCTGCCCTCATAGACTGTTTGACCAGTACGCTCCGTCTACACTTGCCCGCAACAGAACTTCTTACACAACGGCCAAGTCACTTCTGCACAACGGGACACGCGCGCCTCCTCCACAGACACTGAACTACGTAGAGCTCGTCTCAATACCACCAGTTCCCGACGGTGACTACGTTCTGACCCCTATCACCCATGTTCTCATAAGCCGTGGCATTACATTACCGCACACCATTCTGTCCGTCGCAGGAAATTCTACGTGTCTTCCTGTTGTCAACTTTAGCTTGACACCCCAAGTTTTGCCACAAGACATCTGTTTGGCGTTGCTCTGTACCTTAGAAGACAATACGGTAGATGTTTTCGCGATGGCCGCCCCTTCTGAATCCTATGCTCAACATCAATCTGCCACTTGCTCCGACAGCGATATTACTTCGAAGATTGCTTCCAACTTAACGTCGCAGCAGAGTGATGAGCTCCACCGGGTTCTGCTGTCCTACATCGACGTTTTTGACATCAGCGGCCGTTCGTTGGGGAAAGCTATCGGTATGAGCCACCACGTAAACACTGGTTATGAGCATCCTATTCATAGGCATCCATATCGGGTGTCGGCGGCCGAGCGTCACATCATCCAAAATGAGGTCGACAAAATGCTCACCAAGGACATCATTGAGCCATCCTGCAGTCCTTGGGCTTCTCCTGTAATGCTAGTCCGCGAAAAAGACGGTCCATGGCGTTTCTGCGAGGATTATTGACACCTAAACAAAATTATCAAAAAAGACGTCTACCCTCTGCCACAAATAGATGATGCGCTTGATTGCCTCTATGGGTTTTTTTCCATAGACCTTCGTCCAGGCTACTGGCAAATAGAGGTAGATGAAATGAACCGTGAAAAGACGGCATTCATCACCCCCGATGGCCTATATCAGTTCAAGGTCATGCCCTTCGGCCTTTGTAACGCTCCAGCCAGCTTCGAACGAACGATGGACTCCCCGCTCAGAGGATTCAATGGTCCACCTGTTTGTGCTACTTGGACAACGTCAATCGTCTTTTTCACCAACATTTGACACTCCACATAGAGCGCCTCTCAGCCATCCTGGGATCTTCCGTCGCGCTGGCCTGCAGCTCAACTCGTCCAAATATTACTTGGACTCCATCAAATCACAGTGCTTGGCCATTAGTAGACGCCAACGGTGTACAACCAGACCCGGCAAAAATCAGCGCCGTCAAAATCTTTCCTGTACCACAATCTGCGAAGGATGTACGCAGCTTTGTCGGACTATGCTTCTACTTCCGACGCTTCGTGACAAATTTTAAGCACATAGCGAAGCCGCTTACGCAGCTCCTCGAAAAAAAAGTCCCTTTTCATGGGGCTCCGAAGAGGCTTCTGCGTTCTCGACTCTGGTCGCTCTTCTCACTACCCCTCCGATTCTGGCACACTTCAACCCAGCTGCCCCTACGGAAATCCATACAGATGCAAGTGGGCATGGCATTGGTGCAGTGCTGGCTCAGAAACAACATGGCCATGATTGCGTTATTGCATATGCCAGCCGCCTCCTATACCCCCTGAACGTAACTATTCGATAACAGAGCGTGAGTGCTTGGCTGTTGTACGGGCGGTGGTGAAATTTCGACCTTATCTATACGGACGCCCATTTTCGGTAGTTACCGACCACCACGCACTCTGCCGGCTCAACACTCTGAAAGATCCATCAGGCCGCCTTGGTCGCTGGGTTTGGCGCCTGCAAGAATTTTCCTAATCGGTGGTCTACAAATCTGGCCACCTACACCGTGATGCTGATTGCCTCTCCCGGTACCCTGTCGACGATCCTGAGGACACTGACGAGTCCACGGAGAACTCTATCTTGTCAGTGTCCGACTTCCTTAATATTGGCGAAGAACAGAAGTGGGATCCAGAGCTGCTTGACATCATCAGCCGTATGGAATCCTCAACAAATAATGCTTCCGTCCGCTACTTCGTCATTCAAAAGGGTGTGCTATACCGTCGCAAATTCCGACTAGACGGGCCCGACCTTCTCATTGTTGTGCCTAAGCATTTGCACCGCTGTGTTCTCACCGAACTTCACGACGCTCCCACGGCTCGACACCTTGGCGTATCCCGCATATACGAGTGCGTCCGGCGCCGTTTTTCTGTCCAGGCCTTGCTCGTTAGGTGCCACCTATGCCAACGTCGTAAGACACCGTCGCTGCTACCCACTGGCCATCTTCAACCAATTGACATACCCGCAGAACCATTTTACTGTGTTGGGTTAGACCTGCTTGGTCCTTTTCCCACATCAACATTGGGAAACAAATGAATAGCCGTTATTACAGACTACACTACACGCTACGCAATTACGCCAGCTTTACCGACCAGCTGTGCAACCGACGTCGCTGACTTCTTGTTACGGGACGTTATATTGATTCACGGTGCTCCGAGACAGCTTCTCACAGACCGTGGCCGTACATTTCTATCCCAAGTCATCGCCGACATTCTGCGTTCTTGTACCACGCAACACACACTGACAACCGCTTACCACCCTCAAACAAACGGCCTCACGCAACGATTAACCACACTTTAACAAATATACTCGCTCTGTACGTGTCGCCGACCACCGAGACTGGCACCTTGCCTTACCCTACGCAACTTTCGCGTATAATTCATCCTGTCACGATACAGCGGGCTTTTCGCCGTTCTGCTTATTTTACGGAAGAGAGCCGACCTTACCCCTGGACACAGTCACCTCAGCTCACACCTCGTCTACCAGCGAGTATGCCCGCGACGCGATTGCGCGAGCCGATCATGCCCGTCAGGCTCGCTCGTGCTCGGCTGATGGCGTCGCAAACCAACCAATGCCGTCGGTACGATGCAGAACATAGAGACGTACATTTCGCTCCTGGTACCCTCGTTTTACTTGGTCCCCTCATTGTCGGCTGGGCCTATGAGAAAACTTCTGTCTCATTACACGGGACCCTATTGTATATTGCGTTAAGTAACAACTGTCATCTACGAGATCAGCCCCATCTGTCCATCATCATCTACTATGTGGCCCAGTGATATCGTACACGTCTCATGGATCAAGCCCTACAATAATGCGTCAGATAACGACTTTTAAAGCCCAGGACGGTGCCTCCGCCGCCGGGGGTCATGCTACGGCCAGTGCATGGAGCTGAACAAGAGAAAGCAGATAGACTGGCACGAGCTAATCTGCGTGGCTGGCGCTGCTCGCCTAACCGGCTGTATATACTTCGGTGACTACCCCTCTTAGTCAGTGTCCTTCCCGTAACAGTATCGCTGCCAGTAATGACCTCACGTTAGCAACTAATAGAATATTATCAATCGGCAAATGCTCTAGAGACTGATACAAAATGTCCTGCATCACTTTTTTTTTCCTTGGCTACAGCACGATTACTGTTCTTGCCGTTGCCATGTTTACACATACGTAGGCAAGACCAATGAGTAAAAAGGTGGATTATAATCACTATTTTCATATCTAATATAGGCAATAATTATGGTGCATTCAATCGTCAATCGCAAAATCAAGCTCGAATTTTGACAATATCCGGGCGCGAGAGGAAGCACCACCACTTGAGGTGGGTTACGTAAATAATCAGTGTGGGTTTAAACTTGGTTTTAGGATGAGCATGTTAGCCCTTACAACGTACGCCAACGACCCCATTCAATAGCTGCTTTATTGGTGCACAGGCCTTAAACACATATATCAACAACGCGGAGATCTTTGCACATTCGACTACCTGTTGCAAAAAGCACCTGTAGTGTGCGCATTAACACCGTGCATTTTACTTTCACATGTCGCAATGATATGTCACCAGATAAAGTAATACATAAATAAATTATCTATTACTACTTTTAATATATCAAGGTTATTGAAATGTGCCGAAAACACAGATAAAGAAAATTCTTCTAGGTGTAGTAAATCTATTGTAAAACACACGATGCCGCATATTCTGAAGTTGCGAACCTCATTAATTAAATGTTGTCAGGTATAGTAGTGCAAAAACAATCAGGGGAATGCCGTCCCTTGAAGCAGCCATTGTTTGAAGGAGACTTTACGGTACTATGCTGGGTAATTTATAAAATAAGACGCCTGCAATGAGATGCCAGAAATTTAGATGCTAACACTAAATTACAAAAAGGTCTACAAAAGCCGCTGCTCCAGCTTACACTGTAACTGTGCTGTCCGTCCTAAGGGTCTGTTGTTTTTTTAAATGGAATTATACTCAGTTTCTTATGTACATTTACGCCAAGAATAAGCGGTACAAAAAAATAGCAAAGTGAAACAACTTCCACAAGGGATAACTGGACAGTACAGTCTCGGAGCATTTACCATGCGGTTACCAAGCATATTCCTTTCCTACCCCATGAGTAGTGTATTGAACATATCATTTATTATTACTATTTATTTACAGCTACTGCAATAATCATTTGGTGATTTCAGCAGGACGGTACAAACACTTAGTATTGACAAAAACATGACAAAAAGTGATGCAGAAAAGTAAGAAGAGCTACAGTCGGAACTGAAACCACTTTGGTAGCTTCTGTAAGAGTCGAGTAACAAGTTTTTAGGAGTAGTTCATCCTTCAGCCCCACTTATTTAATGGCCGCCCCACCGAATTGGTCTAGTGGCATAGGTGTTCGGCTGCTGACCCGCAGGTCGTGGGATCAAATCCTGACTGCGGCGGCTGCATTTTCGATGGAGGCGGAAATGTTGTAGGCTCAGATTTAGGTGCACGTTAAAGAACCCCAGGTGTTCGAAATTTCTGGAGCCCTCCACTACGGCTTCTCATAATCATACGGTGGTGTTCAGACATTAAACCCCACATATATATCAACCTATTCATTGGCCACCAGAAGTAATTGCGTAATATACGCGAAAATACGCGCGCACGATGCGGTAAAGTGTACAAAGTACTTCAGGAGATATCTTTGCACCATTGAAATTATTTAAATTGTACAAGCTCTGTTATGTCTTTTCGATACATCGTAGAAAAAAATGTAGCCTTTGTAATCAAACTTTGCTGGCAAAGCGAGAATCGCTTACGTCCAGTACATTCGACACCAAGATGCAATTGGTGCACATCGTGCTCAATACAGAAGAAACAAAGAAAACAATAGGTGGCTTGACGTGACACTTTCAAGCGCAGTCATAGAAAAATTAAACTTGGACATGCTGAGAATCTATCAACAGCATGAAGCACGATGGGGATCGGCGTCTGGTGAAGTTTAATTGTGGACAAAATAGACATGCTCTCTTCTACGTATTGTTTACTTTGTGGTGCTGAACGCTATGAGCTACAGCCAACCATGAGAAACTTTGCTTGTGTTTATTAGGGCTATTAACCTAACAGGGCCAAAAGCAGCGCTCTTACAAAGAGAATGCCAGAATGTGTGTACCTATATGTTCACCCACTGAACAACAGTGTCCAGTATGTGGACATGGTTTTCCTGTGAAAATCGTTGTACTAACATTTTTAATTTTTTGCGTGCTTTTCAATAGCCTATTAGATAAAAAAGAAGATATAAAAACTTTGTTCTGCCCTAGAAAAAGTTCGGCTCGGCAAAGAATATGGCTTAGCCACAAATTAAGTATTGAACCTGATATTATGAATACTATAGATTACCTACGATGAGATACAATCTAAAGAATGTATAAGGTTGGTCCTAGCTTCTTTGTATATAAATTATCTATGACTATATATTAAAACTGTGAGGACTCGAGCTCAACCGAGCCAAAGAAGACAGAAGTCCTCAGTCTGAAAAACTGTTCATGGCCGGTCCGGAACTTGTTCGCGTACTCTACACCAGCCGGCATTTAAACGGTAGTGGTAGGGGTAAGAAGATGAGAAAAGGCACCTAATTTCTGCAACCCGGTGGGGAGCACGGCGCAAGGGTAAGAATTATCTGGCAGCGGGGTGCTATTCTTTGATTCTCACAGGGAGGGGCGGGCGAAAACAGGTTGAAGAGCAAAACCATTTTTGTAGGGAACTCGTCAGCGTCTAGGTGGGAGGAGAAAAAAGCGAGCAGGGGGAAGGGTTCAACTTCATGCGGCACGTGGTGAACGTTTAAGGATCTAGCCCCTCGTGAGGAGGAATCCTGGCCTCGAAGCTACAATATTTAGTTTTACTGCTGCGATAGTCCAGAAAAGCTCGGCAGCAAAAAGCCCCGAGGTGGTGAAGAGTGCGATTGGCAGCATAGCGCTGACGGGTAGCGGGAGTAGCGGCGACCAGACGAAGGGACATCAGTGGGAAGAGATTGGTGAAGAGGCGGTGAGTAGAACATGAACAGTGCAGCGGCTGGACATCTAGAAGTGGTGGGGCGTATATAAGTGGGGTAGCTCTTGCGGGGTGTTGAACAAGTGACGATGGTATAACTAGAAATATGACCAAAATAATGTCAGGAAAAGCAAGTAGGCTGGTTGTCAGGCGTATCGTATTCTGCAGGGTGTTTGAAGGGCAATGTTGGAGGAGATTGGCGAGCGTTACCTGAAAAGTAAGGCCTTACCTCAAGGTGTGTCTGGGAACACGCTGGCCGACGACCAAGATTAGCCAACTCCTGCCTCACCAGAGCTTGAATTAAGGCTACCAATGGCGGTGATGGGTCAGTGGCTTGGATTGCAAAAACAGGCTGCAGAATGGGAGCTAGACAGGCAGGTTCCAGCTCCCGATGAACAATTCGGTTAAAAGGTCACAGGTCGGTGGCTGGTGAGTGGCTTCACAGGACAAAGTTTCTGCCCTGTTTGACAGTCATGGGAATTTCTGCGTGATACCACACTTTCACATCACCCGACATGAGAGTATAGGGCTATCGCTCCATAACGCTTATCGGTGCCTCTTTGCATCACCCAACATGAGAGTTTAGGGCTATTATTCAATAACGCATACCGGCACCTATTTGCATCGCCTGATCTGGGAGTATAGGGCTATCACTCCATAACGCTTATCGGCCCCTTTTTCATCGCCCGACCTGATAGTATAGGGCTATCTCTCCTTAAAGCTTATTGGCACCTATTTGTATCACCCGACCTGAGAGTATAGGGCTATCGCTCCATAACGCTTATCGGCACCTATTTGCATCACCCGACTTGATAGTATAGGGCTATCGCTCCATAACGCTTATCTTCACCTATTTGCATCACCCGACATGAGAGTATAGGGCTATCGCTCCGTAACGCTTATCCGCACCTATTTGCATCACCCGACCTGGGAGATTAGGGCTATCGCTCCATAACGCTTTCCGGCACCTGATTGCATCACCCTACATGAGAGTATAGGGCTATTGCTCGATAATGCTTATCGGCACCTATTTGCATCGCCCGATCGGAGAGTATAGGGCTAGCACTTCATAATGCTCATCGGTACCTATTTACATCACCTAACCTGGGAGTATAGGGCTTTCCCTCCATAAGGCTTATCGGCACCTATTTGTATCCCTTGACCTGAGAGTATAGGGCTATCGCTCCATAACACTTATCGGCACCTATTTAAATCACCCGACTTCGGAGTATAGGGCTATTCCTCTATAAAGCTTATCGGCACCTATTTGTAGCACCTGAATTGATAGTATAGGTTTCTCGCTCCGTAAAGCTGATCGGCACCTTTTTGCATCACCCGACTTGAGAGTATAGGGCTATCGCTCCATAACGCACATCGGCACCTGTTTTGCATCGTCCCGTCCTGATAGTATAGCGCTAACGCTCCATAATGCTTATGGGCACCTAATTGCATCACCCGATCTGAGAGTATAGGGCAATCGCTCCATAACGCATATCGGCACCTGTTTGATTCACCTGGACCTGAGAGTTTAGGGCTATCCCTTCATAACGCTTATCAGCACCTACTTGCATCACCCGATCGTAGAGTATAGGGCTATCGCTCTATTGCGCTATCGGCAACTATTTGCATCACCCGACATGAGAGTATAGGGCTATCGCTCCATAACGCTTATCAGCACCTATTCGTATCCCCCGACCTAAGAGTATAGGGCTATCACTCCATAACGCTTATCGGCACCTATTTACAGCATCCAGCCTGGGAGTATAGGGCTATCCCTCTGTAAAACTTATCGGCACCTATTTGTATCAGCCGATCTGAGAGTATAGAGCTATCGCTCCATAACGCTTATCGGCACCTATTTGTATCACCCACCTGATCGTATAGGGCTATCGCTCCGTAACGCTTATCGGCACCTATTTGCACTCCCTTACCTGAGAGTATAGGGCTATCGCTCCATAACGCATATCGGCACCTATTTGCATCGCCCATCCTAATAGGGCTAACGCGCCATAACACTTATCGGCGCCTAATTGCATCACCTGACCTGAGAGTATAGGGCTATCACTCCATAATGCTTACTGGTACCTATTTGCACCACCCGACTCTATAGTATGGAGCTATCATTCCATTACTCTTATCGTCACCTATTCGCATCGCCCAACCTAAGAGTATAGGGCTATCACTCCATAACGCTTATTGGCACAGATTTGGATCACCCGGCTTGGGAGTATAGGGCTATCCCTCCCTAAAGCTTATCGGCACGTATTTGTGTCACCCGACCTGAGAGTATAGGGCTATCGCTCCATAACGCTTATCGGCACCTATTTGTATCACCCAACCTGTTCGTATAGGGCTATCGCTCCATAACTTTTATCGGCACTTAATTGCCTCACCCGACCTGAGAGTATAGGGCTATCGCTCCATAACGCTTATCGGCACCTATTTACATCACCCGTCCTGGGAGTATGGGGCTGTTTCTCCATAAAGCTTATCGGCACCTATTTGTATCACTCGACTTGAGATTATAGGATTCGGTGGATGCAAATGGTCTCGTCGGCTCATTTCCCGATGACGGTTATGTCAACGGTGGTTTTTGGTATAACACAAACCAACACGGGAGCCTGCGCAACAAACAGCCTCATGACTGTCTCTCAAGTGGTTATTTTAGCAATTCCATACGACCTTTTCAGCTTCGAATTAGAAGTAGAAAAACTGATTACGAAGTGATCACTCCTCATATTCTCATCAAAATTTTTTCACGATCCGCTTTTAATATTGTACGTGAATGTTAGATCTGGATATGTGTCCATGCAACCAATTATGCCTAGTCTAGTGGCCGCCTGGGGCATGGCCTCTAGTTGCAGCTAGTATCTCTCTACTGCCTACAATAAATATGCGCCTCTCCTGGTGGTTTTCCGGTATCCCCAACAAGTATCAGAAGCATTGAAGACGCCTGCGAAGGGTAATATATCTTTATGTCACATGTGCCCAAAAGCCCACTTGAGCATCTCGAGAAAGTTGACGTTATACTTTCTTGGAGGGCTGTAAATATTGAGAATAAACGTTTTGGCTTCACCCCTTTTGGTAGTATTGAGTTCAATCAGTTGGTGCTAAATTGGGCACTCAGATTGATGGTACACTCTTAGGCAAAATTACCCGAAAAAGGAGTAACGGACCTAATAGGCGTGCGCGATGAACGGCTGGACCGTTGAGGAGCAACAGCAGAGAGAAGCGTGCCGCGTTCAAACCACTTGGTCTCCGAACACGCTCCAAAGGGATGAACCACCTGCGGATTGCAGGCAGTGCGAAAAGCGTTGCCAAGGTCACTAGCCATCCTCCTCCTCTCCTGGCTCAGTCTTTCTCCGTATTTTGCTGGCGACAGTTCGCGACGCGTCGCGCTTGGAGTGCTCGACCACAGCTGCCTGGATTCGCCGATCTAGGAATTACGACGTAGTGCTTGTGTGTACGCTTGGATGAGCGTGGGCTGCTGCTTTTACGTTTCGCTGCACTCATGAAATCTGGAGCAAGTATATACACGTCACCATGCCGCGCTGTATATTTCTGGCATCAAGATAATCACGACCAACACACGACAGCAACAGTTGGGAAGGTCAACATGGCTGCCGAGAAGACAGCAGGCCTATCAAATACATACTTCAGTTTGACTCAGGGCAGAAATCAGCCAGGGCAGAAATCACTCAGGGCAGAAATCAATTTGTCGCCATTACAGTTGGCTTCCCCGTCAGACGGCCGCTAGCAGCTCGGCGCCATCCATTGTCTGCGGCGGCGGAATCGCCTTTGCATGCAGCACTCGCTAGAGTTTGTGGAAAAGAGTTTGTGGCAACTTGACCTTATTATTTTTTTGGGGTGAATGCGAGAAACTTAGGGGGAGGGGTGGCTTTTCTGTTAGTACCCTTAATTCCGCGTTTTGGCCAGGCCGTCTAACATTATCTTTGTTTTCTTCGGGCCTCTCTTTATTCGTACTTTAACGTGTCTTTCTTTTAAATCTCCAGATTTTCTTTCGTGAATCATCGCCGGCATCACAAAAAAACGCGTTATTGTCTGCAAAACTGAAATAACAAAGATGTTATACGTTAGGCCTTAATATTTAGTTTTCGTTCTAGTTCTTTATTATTAAGAAAATGCCGCGAATCCAATTCAAAAGATTCTAACTCTTACTGAGTGCATTAGCGATCATGACTTTCTTGCTTTTCTTGAGGCATGCGGTGGTTGTGGGATCGTTTAGACGCATGTAATAAACGGTTACGTAGCCTAGGCTACTACGAAAATAAGTATTGCTGTTGGCACTTTCTTTTATTATATTGGTACTTATCTCGTTGCCGTAAGGGTCTGCTTATATGCAATTGTCCGTGTTTCCTGGTAGTGATATATATATATATATATATATATATACGACGTTCAAGCATATAATCGTAATTGAACATTTATAGAAATGGATTGGTAGTTCATATATCTATATATATATATATATGTACATATATATATATATATATATATATATATATATATGTATGTGTATGTGTGTGTGTGTGTGTGTGTGTGTGTGTGTGTGACGCATAATAACAAGGTGATTCTAGGAGAAGCCGACGAAGAGAAAGTGCTCGTGCATTATTAGAATAACCGCATGGCATCTGGACCACGACGTGTCTCCATTTTGTAGCGTCACACAAGTCAACAGGATCGACCTCATCAACGTGCCATGGCTAAGCCAAATCCTCCACTCAACATACAGAATTTCAAGGGAACACCAGAAGACGTCCCCATCGACAAGTGGCTTCTTCTTTTCGACATGAAGGCAGCCGAGGCGTCATGGACTCACCGCGATCGGGTCAGTCACTTCAGTGAATACATTGAAGAGGAAGCGTTCAAGTGGTACCTGACAGAGATTTTCGGCAACGGCGAGACAACTTGGGACGATATCAAGCGTGACATGCAAGCCCGCTTTGCTACGACTGACGGAGATGCCTTCCATCTCTTCATTCACTACCGACTAAAAGGAGGGCGGACCATCAAGCACTACTACGATGAGAAAAAGCGACTGGCTTCCTTGGCTGACCTGAAAGAGTGCCACATCATTTCTGGACTGACTGATGGCGTTCCTCCTGATGTGGAACTGGCGCTCGCCGGACTGTCTTTCAACTCGTCATTAGAGTGGCTCACCGCTGCTCAACGGGTCGAGACATCTTAGAAACGGGCGAGAGGAGTTTTCTTTACTCGTAACGCTAGGGTCGCATCAAGAGCTCCACGTCTCTTCATCAGACCGAAGCAACCGACAATAACTCCTCAACCGCATGCCCCGCAAAACGAATGTAGATACTGCTCAGCAGCTGGTTTCCCATGACAATTTCACTTGCACAACGAATGTCCGCACCACGGCAATGTGCTGCTATTGATATTGAACGGGGAAACGAGGAGGGCGATCCAGAGTTTCATTATTACAGTTCAGTGCTCTCATCAACGGAAAGCCAGTAAATGCGATTCTCGATACAGGAGCAACAATTACTTGCATCAGCAAGGATGTCTACAAAAAGCTAAAACTTCTGTTGATGAGAGATTCCAGCATCATGGTCCAGCACGTTGCATCAAGCATTCGAACTTTGGGTCGCGTAAACATTCAGTAACAACTTGGGAACGCCATAGAGAAAGTTTATGCACATGTGCTGCGAGGCATGAGAACGCAAATAATTCTTAGCCTAGACAGCGCCTCATGCTTTAATCTTTCTGTAAATGGGGAAAAAAGTCAGTGACACAAGCACGTGAGAATATGAACCTTCCGCATCACAATTCAAAACAAATCATTCTAGCCACATTGATGCGAACCCTGACTTCAGAAAACTTATCAGAGCATGAGTCTGTGGCACTCGACTCTCTTTTAAGCAAGTATGACAGGATATTTTCGAAATCTCACACAGATATTGGGTGCATCACTACTGAGAAACATAGGATTGCACTTACCAATGCTGTCCCTATTCGTCGAGCACCATACCAATGTTCACAGGCAGACAAAGTGGAGATCAACAAACGAGTTAACGCTCTCCTCAAGCAAGGTGTTGTGAGGCCTTCATTATCACCCTACGCCTTACCTGTCATTTTAGCAGAAAAGAAAGGTGAAGGACGCACTCGTCTACGTATTGACTGCCGGAAACTCAATGCCATAACGGTACCCGACTTTCAACCAATTTCACGTATAGATGATATTCTTGACCAGTTGGGCAAGGCGGAGTTTTTCACTACGTTGAACGTAACGTCGGGATACTGGCATGTCCAAATGCATCCTGACGATGTTCATCAAAACTGCATTTGTAACGCCTGATGGTCATTTTGAGTGGTTGGTAATGCCGTTTGGGTTGAAGAACGTTCCAGCTACATTTGAAAGAGCCATGAAATCAATAATAGCGAAGCATCTGCTCACCAATGTTATTAACTTCTATGACAATGTAGTCGTATACTCAGAGACATTATTAATCATATACGACACCATTAGGCGCTATTGAAATCTCTGAAAACCGAGAACGTGAACTCAAGCGAAAAAGTGCTAATTTGCACGCTGCAGCATTGAATACCTGGGCCACAAGACTTCACACGGAACAGTGGCACCTAAGCAAATTATTGTGGCTGCCACACTCAAATTTACGACACCAAAACGAGAAAAAGATCTCCAGCGTTTTCTGGGCACTGTAAACACCTATACCGTGAGTACATGCCCCACTTCAGAGATATCGCTCTTCCACTCACAAAACTACTCTACAAAGGCAGCAAGTGGGAGTGGACAGAAGCATGCGAGCAAGCCTTTCGTGAACTGAAAAAGCGGATAACTGAACAACCGGTGCTTCGCATATACGACCCTTCGAGACCATGTACTGTGTACTGTGAGGCATCTGGCGAAGGCATTGGTGCAGTGCTGGACAACCTGATGACAAAGGCAAAGAACATTCTGTTGCTTACTATTTCCGCAAACTACTTAAGCACGAGGTGAACTATGCTATTACATAAAGAGAATGTCTTGCCATTGTAGATGCCATTGATAAATGGCATTACTACATTCATGGAAAGTCATTCACTGTTGTAACAGATCACTCTGTGCTCCAGTGGCTGAAGAATGTTAAAAATCCTCAAAGTCTTCTCTTCCGGTGGTCTTTGAAACTGTCAATGTATGATAATAACATGAAACATCAAAAGGGTGCAAGTAATGTGGAAGCAGATGTGCTCTCCAGAGCCCCAATAGTTATTCTTCTATCAAACGACGACCTTCAGCGATGCAACAATGAGCGTCCAAAAGGAATGCACTCAATGGAAACTAACATCATCATCGTCAAAAAAAAAGGACTACGGAAAATATCCGCGCCCCATGAACTACGCCCAACCATTCCGAAAAATGCACATCAACATTTTGGGCATGTCTAAATGAACAAGACGCTATCACTCCTGTCTCCGCAATATTATTGGCCGCATATGGTAACTGATGTTTCCACTTACATTCGGCATTGTGATACATAACAGAGATGCAAAAAGACGAAAACAAAAACGTTTGGGACGCTTGAATCACTGCCTCCAGCTGAAGAGCCCTTCAACCTATTTGCAATAGACCCCATTGCAGAATTTTCTGGATATGGCTCGACAAAAAGGTTTATACACTTGTTTATTGATCATGCGACTCGCTACGTATGGGCGTTTGCTCATAAAAGTGAGAACAGCGACGCCTACATTTCACGCTTAAAAACAATTTTTTTCTTCTGGAAAACCATGGAAGCTCCTTTCAGATCGTGGAACGGAATTTACCGCAGAGAAATTGAAGCAGTTTTCAAAACATATTTGTATACACCAACTATTCACTTCATCTCACCATCAACAATGCAACGGCATGAAAGAGCGGACAAACCAGACAATCGTAACGAGACTTAAACGTAAGATCAATGACGAACCACAGAAGTCTTGGACTAAGCTGCTTCCCGAGGTAATTGACTAATACAACAGAACACCCCACCAAGTGACGGGCTACGCAGCTTTCTTTCTGATGTATGGAAATCCATCTTATCCTACTGTACTGGAACAACGAGAAGAAACTGTCGAAGAAGCGCGAAAAACTGGAGTTACCAATTCTATCGCCTACCACAGTAAAACAAAGTCGTTTATGATAAAAAGTTTCTTCCGACTGAGTTCCAAGTCGGTGACTTTGTCCTTTACGAGACACCATGCCATCCCAACAACGGCAAACTGAGATCCGTCATGGAAGGACCCTACAAGATTCTACGCAAGAACTCAACAGTGAACTATCAGATCAACCGCTCCGGGCTACTCTTACGTAGAAACTCTGACATTGTGCATGTTAGCAAACTGCGGAGTTATTTTGAACCTTCTGAACTGAGACTTTCTCGAGGGGAGAGGAAGTGTGACGCATCAACAAGGTGATTCTAGGAGAAGCCGACGAAGAGGAAGTGCACGTGCATTAGAATAAACGCAGGGCATCTGGACCACGACGTGTCTCCTTTTTGTAGCGTCACACACACACACAAACACACACACACACACACACACACACACACACACACACACACACACACATATATATATATATATATATATATATATATGAGATATAACAGACAGTAATGCCAAGGAATGTACAGGAGAAGTTATTAGAACCAATTGAATGTAAATAAGAAGAAAGGAGAAAGAAAAGTGGATGAAAAAATTACCAGCTGTGAGCTGGTAATTTTTTCATCCACTTTTCTTTCTTCTTTCTTTTTATTTACATTCCATTGGTTCGAATAACTTCTCCTGTACATTCCTTGGCATTACTGTCAGTTATATCTCATTATTATTGTGTTAAAACACGGAAATACGAGCCCTTAGGTATACACTTCTCTCCCTTATATATATATATATATATAAATATATATATATATATATATGTATATATATATATAAATATATATATATATATATATATATATATATATATATATATACATATATATATATATATATATATATATATATATATATATATATATATATATATATATATATATATATATATATATATATATATATATATATATATATATATATATATGCACGACGTTTAAGCGAATAATCGTAATTGAACACTTATAGAAATTGATTGGGAAAATAGTGGTAAACTTCACTGCACAAAACAATTTTTTTATTTATTCTTGCTTTTCTTTTAGAGGTTGTTAACTTGTGAAGTGTAAATTTTATAAGCTTAAGTGTAAGCAATTTGACTGAAATCTTTTGGGCTCGGTAGAATATTTAGGAAGTTGGGGAGTTCATAGAGGGCCTGAGGTGTCAGGAACGACTTGGTAACTTCCTCAGTATCTGTCTGTGTTTCTCACAAAACATCCATGTCTTGTTTTGCCAAATCTGCGGCTTTCCGTTTCCAGCACGTTTCCAAAGCCGTGAACCTATACTGAGGAGATTGTTTCTAGAGAGCGGTTCAAGTTTGTTGGCGTGTTGTAAATGTGCCAGGATTCACGCAAGGACCTCCTTCTGAAATTCCTCTCTGTTTCTAGAACAGAAAAGCTGTAGAAATCGATCATATGGTCGGGCTACTCTGCAAAAGTGCCGCTTTGCACTTATGCCTTGCTGACGTCGTTCTTAAGTTAACGTAATCTCAACGAGTGGGCGCGAAAGTTTGCTGCTGCCCGGCAAGACGCACGTTAGCGCTCAGTGGCTCACTTCCATGTCGGGAACGCGAGTCCAAGCCTGTCAGCCGCTCCACAGGCTTTCTGAACGGAAACATTCACTTTTGCCTACGTATAGCTGGCTGGACACTCTGAACACGGCAACTTGCAGACTACTCGCTGGTGTTGCTTTTTCCTTCGGCCTTGGTAGCAAGAGGGTGAGCATCGAAGCAGGCTTGCGAACCACCTCGAACCCTGATTTTCCGAGAATCGCGGAGAGCTTTTCATGGGCGCCCGGCACATTTGGGATGACAACGCGCTTCGCTGGCTTCAATTATTTTTTGCCACTGGGGTGCCAGGGAGGGAAGGTTGTCGCGTAGTGTGTCTTTCAAGGTTGCTTCTATAAGGTACAGTAGTCGTTCTCTCAATACACGCCGTGACGCCCACTTATAATACTTAAAACTCAGGCACAAACGGAAAGAAAACAAAAGCCATCTAAATACACAACGCTGGGTAATATTTCTGTCAATACTTACCTCTCGAGGGGGCTTCACAAAAGTGTAGAAAGTGAACATTTCTGTTGATAAGTGTAAAACCTGGTTGCTGAGATGTATTAAAAGTGGTAAGCCAACTAAAAAAATTGTTAGGAATGATTTATGCTGTCGTTTACCATAATTGAAAAATGCCGTAGCTAAATATTGTGTTACTGTGTTGCTTTCCGGCACTAAAACTCAGCTGTTGCTCCAGTAGTTCGTCACGTACACCTCAGCACCAAGAACGTAACCCTATCATCTGTGATGAATAATTTAATGGGAGCATTTAGTGTGACAAAAGCCACTTGAAATCTGTATTGCTTTTCTTAAAAGCTCTGTTGCTCTGCAACTACACTAGTCTTATTATTAGAGTAGTCAAACTAGAAGGGGCTCTGGTGACTCAGACTCAAAAACTGACAATGACTGATTCCATGAAACAGACCTACCTATACGGTGAACAGTTTAAAAAGAAAAAAAAACAGGTTTACCAGCAAAATGCTATTCTAGTTCAATGATGATTTCATTGTCACTTCCTTTTGTAACATTTGCAAACTAGACCACTTCGGGCAATTTAGCACTGTGCGAAAAAATCCGAATTATATAACATTAATATATGAAAGAATTTTATTACTGAGCTAAAGAAAAAAAAAGGAGATTTACCTGGCGCACACAGAAGACTGTGGAAGCAACGGTGCTGGTGGCCTACCCCAACTCCTTTTTATTTCCGCCTCATCCTCAGTTTCCTTTATCCCTTCTTGCTATATCATACAGGGACAATATTGAAGGCAGTCTATCGACTTGTTCATGTAACAATAATATAAATGGCTATGCTTTGCTTCCACTTAGCTGGACGTATGTGTTCCGAGTTCGGAGTGGCCGTCGGCCAGGCTGGAAATGGAGCTCAAAAATTCTACTGTTGAAATTGAAGTGCTACATGTGTCAAGCGTGTAATTCACCTAGATTTTCATTCTGCAGTCTTGTCTGAGATGTGTGTGGATTGAAGGTGTAACACTATAAGATGGCACCAACCGTGAACATCAGCTTCCTTTTTCCTGGAAGGAATAGTAAAAGACTACGCGCTAGTGAATGGAGCTGAAGAAGAGAAAGCAGATAAACTGGCACGAGCTAATCTGTGTGGCTGGCGCTGCTCGCCTGACCGGCTGTAAATACATCGGTGACTACCCCTCTGTGTCAGTCTCCTTCCCGTAACATATTTGTGGAGTTGTGCGATCCCCGTCCTCGCCACGGAACTCCGAAGCGGACGCTCCCTCGCGGTTTACAACATGACTACTCAAGACTCAGCTACATCCTCTCCGGCCGCTCCCCCTTCTGCCCGACTTGTCAACCCAGCACCCGCGACAACTTCCGTGACGCTTCCTGTGCTCAAAGACCCCGGCGTGTTTTCGGGCAGCGAGGGTTCCGGCGTCGACCAGTGGCTACGCCTCTACGAACGCGTCAGAGCCACTTACAGGTGGGATCCCACTCTTATGCTCGCAAGTGTCATCTTTTTTCTTGACGGAACCGCTCGTGTTTGGTTTGATAAACACGAGCATGACATAACAAGCTGGCACAGCTTCAAGGCGAAGATCCGTGAGCTCTTTGGAAACATCTCTGGTCGTCGTGAAGCTGCGAAGAATGAGTCGTCCACTCGCGCACAATCTTCCACGGAGCCCTACATCGGGTATATTCAGGCTGACCTTTCAGTATGCCCCCAAGCTGACGAAAATATGTCTGAACATCAAAACGTTGCGCTTATCCTAAAGGGTATCGCCGACGATGCGTTCAACTTGTTGGTATTCAACAATGTGCCATTCGTTGATGCGATCATTCAAGAATGCCGCCGGTTCCAAAAAGCTAAAAGCAGACGCATATCCAATCAGTTCCAGTGCCTCCCGAACACCACTGCGACATTCTCGTGTCTCGACACATATCATCCACCAGACACCGGGGACAACATGACGCGAATCGTCAGGCGGGAGGTTGAAGCGGCTGCTCCAACTAAGGTGGGACCAACGTCACTTGACCCCTCTCCGCCAATTACGTTGCCTTTCATTGAAGCAGTCGTCCGGCAGGAAATCACCAGCTTAGGAATTCACTCTATCTCACCGCCTCCCCGCTCCGACTACCAGCCCCGATACACGCCTGCACGTCCCTTCCCGACCGCATCTCCCTCAACGTTCCGTAATCCGTCCGCATGGCGAACACACGATGACAAGCCGATATGCTTCTCGTGTCACAGAATCGGGCACATTTCTCGCCATTACAGAAGTCGCTGGGGTCCTCCTGCACAACCACCCTCTCGTACCTTCTATGCACGTTCTGCCTATCGCCATGAGACCAGCCGCGATCACTTTGCCCAGGAACCTACTTCTTAACACCGCTACTCCCGCTGTCCATCTCCCCAACGTCGCCAGTCTCGTTCTCCACAGCCCCGCCGACCATCTTTCCCCGCCTTCCCACGAGGTTCCCCGACGGAAAACTAAGCGTTGCAGCCCCCGGAGGTGGCGCTGCATCGCTCGGACTGACCGAAAATCCTCTATTGACGATACCGACAAAACGGAACCTCATAGGCGTACAACTAGACGGCGTACATGTCCCTGCTCTTGTCGACACCGGCGCCCAACTTTCCGTGATGACGAGTGATTTTCGCCACAACATTAAGAAGGTTTTCACACCTGCGACCACTCAGTTCGTCCAGGTTGCGGATGGTGGAATAGCATCTATCGTTGGCATGTACTGCGCTCGTGTGAGCATTGCAGATCGACACACAGTTGTTTTCTTCACCGTCCTTGATGAATGCCCCCACGACGTAATCTTAGGCCTCGACTTCCTGTCTGCGCATTCTGCCCTCATAGACTGTTTGACCAGTACGCTCCGTCTACACTTGCCCGCAACAGAACTTCTTACACAACGGCCAAGTCACTTCTGCACAACGGGACACGCGCGCCTCCCTCCACAGACACTGAACTACGTAGAGCTCGTCTCAATACCACCAGTTCCCGACGGTGACTACGTTCTGACCCCTATCACCCATGTTCTCATAAGCCGTGGCATTACATTACCGCACACCATTCTGTCCGTCGCAGGAAATTCTACGTGTCTTCCTGTTGTCAACTTTAGCTTGACACCCCAAGTTTTGCCACAAGACATCTGTTTGGCGTTGCTCTGTACCTTAGAAGACAATACGGTAGATGTTTTCGCGATGGCCGCCCCTTCTGAATCCTATGCTCAACATCAATCTGCCACTTGCTCCGACAGCGATATTACTTCGAAGATTGCTTCCAACTTAACGTCGCAGCAGAGTGATGAGCTCCACCGGGTTCTGCTGTCCTACATCGACGTTTTTGACATCAGCGGCCGTTCGTTGGGGAAAGCTATCGGTATGAGCCACCACGTAAACACTGGTATGAGCATCCTATTCATAGGCATCCATATCGGGTGTCGGCGGCCGAGCGTCACATCATCCAAAATGAGGTCGACAAAATGCTCACCAAGGACATCATTGAGCCATCCTGCAGTCCTTGGGCTTCTCCTGTAATGCTAGTCCGCGAGAAAGACGGTCCATGGCGTTTCTGCGAGGATTATCGACACCTAAAGAAAAATATCAAAAAAGACGTCTACCCTCTGCCACAAATAGATGATGCGCTTGATTGCCTCTATGGGTCTCACTAGTTTTTCTCCATAGACCTTAGTCCAGGCTACTGGCAGATAGAGGTAGATGAAATGAACCGTGAAAAGACGGCTTCATCACCCCCGATGGCCTATATCAGTTCAAGGTCATGCCCTTCGGCCTTTGTAACGCTCCAGCCAGCTTCGAACGAACGATGGACTCCCTGCTCAGAGGATTCAAATGGTCCACCTGTTTGTGCTACTTGGACGACGTCATCGTCTTTTCACCAACATTTGACACTCACATAGAGCGCCTCTCAGCCATCCTGGGATCTTCCGTCGCGCTGGCCTGCAGCTCAACTCGTCCAAATATCACTTTGGACTCCATCAAATCACAGTGCTTGGCCATTTAGTAGACGCCAACGGTGTACAACCAGACCCGGCAAAAATCAGCGCCGTCAAAATCTTTCCTGTACCACAATCTGCGAAGGATGTATGCAGCTTTGTCGGACTATGCTTCTACTTCCGACGCTTCGTGACAAATTTTAAGCACATAGCGAAGCCGCTTACGCAGCTCCTCAAGAAAAAAGTCCCGTTTTCATGGGGCTCCGAAGAGGCTTCTGCGTTCTCGACTCTGGTCGCTCTTCTCACTACCCCTCCGATTCTGGCACACCTCAACCCAGCTGCCCCTACGGAAATCCATACAGATGCAAGTGGGCATGGCATTGGTGCAGTGCTGGCTCAGAAACAACATGGCCATGATTGCGTTATTGCATATGCCAGCCGCCTCCTATCCCCCCCTGAACGTAGCTATTCGATAACAGAGCGTGAGTGCTTGGCTGTTGTACGGGCGGTGGTGAAATTTCGACCTTATCTATACGGACGCCCATTTTCGGTAGTTACCGACCACCACGCACTCTGCTGGCTCAACACTCTGAAAGATCCATCAGGCCGCCTTGGTCGCTGGGTTTGGCGCCTGCAAGGGTTTTCCTAATCGGTGGTCTACAAATCTGGCCACCTACACTGTGATGCTGATTGCCTCTCCCGGTACCCTGTCGACGATCCTGAGGACACTGACGAGCCCACGGAGAACTCTATCTGGTCAGTGTCCGACTTCCTTAATATTGGCGAACAGAAGTGGGATCCATAGCTGCTTGACATCATCAGCCGTATGGAATCCTCAACAAATGATGCTTCCGTCCGCTACTTCGTCATTCAAAAGGGTGTGCTATACCGTCGCAATTTCCGACTAGACGGGCCCGACCTTCTCATTGTTGTGCCTAAGCATTTGCACCGCTGTGTTCTCACCGAACTTCACGACGCTCCCACGGCTCGACACCTTGGCGTATCCCGCATATACGAGTGCGTCCGGCGCCGTTTTTCTGTCCAGGCCTTGCTCGTTAGGTGCCACCTATTCCAACGTTGTAAGACACCGTCGCTGCTACCCACTGGCCATTTTCAACCAAGTGACGTACCCGCGGAACCATTTTACTGTGTTGGGTTAGACCTGCTTGGTCCTTTTCCCACATCAACATTGGGAAACAAATGAATAGCCGTTATTACAGACTACACTACCACGCTACGCAATTACGCCAGCTTTACCGACCAGCTGTGCAACCGACGTCGCTGACTTCTTGTTACGGGACGTTATATTGATTCACGGTGCTCCGAGACAGCTTCTCACAGACCGTGGCCGTACATTTCTATCCCAAGTCATCGCCGACATTCTGCGTTCTTGTACCACGCAACACACACTGACAACCGCTTACCACCCTCAAACAAACGGCCTCACGCAACGATTTAACCACACTTTAACAAATATACTCGCTCTGTACGTGTCGCCCGACCACCGAGACTGGCACCTTGCCTTACCCTACGCAACTTTCGCGTATAATTCATCCTGTCACGATACAGCGGGCTTTTCGCCGTTCTGCTTATTTTACGGAAGAGAGCCGACCTTACCCCTGGACACAGTCACCTCAGCTCACACCTCGTCTACCAGCGAGTATGCCCGCGACGCGATTGCGCGAGCCGATCATGCCCGTCAGCTCGCTCGTGCTCGGCTGATGGCGTCGCAAACCAAACCAATGCCGTCGGTACGATGCAGAACATAGAGACGTACATTTCGCTCCTGGTACCCTCGTTTTACTCTGGTCCCCTCATTGTCGGCTGGGCCTATGAGAAAAACTTCTGTCTCATTACACGGGACCCTATTGTATATTGCGTTAAGTAACAACTGTCATCTACGAGATCAGCCCCATCTGTCCATCATCATCTACTATGTGGCCCAGTGATATCGTACACGTCTCATGGATCAAGCCCTACAATAATGCGTCAGATAACGACTTTTAAAGCCCAGGGACGGTGCCTCCGCCGCCGGGGGTCATGCTACGTGCCAGTGCATGGAGCTGAACAAGAGAAAGCAGATAGACTGGCACAAGCTAATCTGCGTGGCTGGCGCTGCTCGCCTAACCGGCTGTATATACTTCGGTGACTACCCCTCTTAGTCAGTGTCCTTCCCGTAACAGTATCGCTGCCAGTAATGACCTCACGTTAGCAACTAATAGAATATTATCAATCGGCAACTGCTCTAGAGACTGATACAAAATGTCCTGCATCACTTTTTTTTCCTTGGCTACAGCACGATTACTGTTCTTGCCGTTGCCATGTTTACACATACGTAGGCAAGACCAATGAGTAAAAAGGTGGATTATAATCACTATTTTCATATCTAATATAGGCAATAATTATGGTGCATTCAATCGTCAATCGCAAAATCAAGCTCTGAATTTTGACAATATCCGGGCGCGAGAGGAAGCACCACACACTTGAGGTGGGTTACGTAAATAATCAGTGTGGGTTTAAACTTGGTTTTAGGATGAGCATGTTAGCCCTTACAACGTACGCCAACGACCCCATTCAATAGCTGCTTTATTGGTGCACAGGCCTTAGACACATATATCAACAACGCGGAGATCTTTGCACATTCGACTACCTGTTGCAAAAAGCACCTGTAGTGTGCGCAATAACACCATGCATTTTACTTTCACATGTCGCAATGAAATCTCACCAGATAAAGTATTACATAAATTATCTATTACTACTTTTGATATATCAAGGTTATTGAAATGTGCTGAAAACACAGATAAAGACAATTCTTCTAGGTGTAGTAAATCTATTGTAAAACACACGATGCCGCATAATCTGAAGTTGCGAACCTCATTAATTAAATGTTGTCAGGTATAGTAGTGCAAAAACAATCAGGGGAATGCTGTCCCTTGAAGCAGCCATTGTTTGAAGGAGACTTTACGGTACTATGCTGGGTACTTTATAAAATAAGACGCCTGCAATGAGATGCCAGAAAGTTAGATGCTAACACTAAATTACAAAAAGGTCTACAAAAGCCGCTGCTCCAGCTTACACTGTAACTGTGCTGTCCGTCCTAAGGGTCTGTTGTTTTTTTAAATGGAATTATACTCAGTTTCTTATGTACATTTACGCCAAGAATAAGCGGTACAAAAAAATAGCAAAGTGAAACAACTTCCACAAGGGATAACTGGACAGTACAGTCTCGGAGCATTTACCATGCGGTTACCAAGCATATTCCTTTCCTACCCCATGAGTAGTGTATTGAACATATCATTTATTATTACTATTTATTTACAGCTACTGCAATAATCATTTGGTGATTTCAGCAGGACGGTACAAACACTTAGTATTGACAAAAACATGACAAAAAGTGATGCAGAAAAGTAAGAAGAGCTACAGTCGGAACTGAAACCACTTTGGTAGCTTCTGTAAGAGTCGAGTAACAAGTTTTTAGGAGTAGTTCATCCTTCAGCCCCACTTATTTAATGGCCGCCCCACCGAATTGGTCTAGTGGCATAGGTGTTCGGCTGCTGACCCGCAGGTCGTGGGATCAAATCCTGACTGCGGCGGCTGCATTTTCGATGGAGGCGGAAATGTTGTAGGCTCAGATTTAGGTGCACGTTAAAGAACCCCAGGTGTTCGAAATTTCTGGAGCCCTCCACTACGGCTTCTCATAATCATACGGTGGTGTTCAGACATTAAACCCCACATATATATCAACCTATTCATTGGCCACCAGAAGTAATTGCGTAATATACGCGAAAATACGCGCGCACGATGCGGTAAAGTGTACAAAGTACTTCAGGAGATATCTTTGCACCATTGAAATTATTTAAATTGTACAAGCTCTGTTATGTCTTTTCGATACATCGTAGAAAAAAATGTAGCCTTTGTAATCAAACTTTGCTGGCAAAGCGAGAATCGCTTACGTCCAGTACATTCGACACCAAGATGCAATTGGTGCACATCGTGCTCAATACAGAAGAAACAAAGAAAACAATAGGTGGCTTGACGTGACACTTTCAAGCGCAGTCATAGAAAAATTAAACTTGGACATGCTGAGAATCTATCAACAGCATGAAGCACGATGGGGATCGGCGTCTGGTGAAGTTTAATTGTGGACAAAATAGACATGCTCTCTTCTACGTATTGTTTACTTTGAGGTGCTGAACGCTATGTGCTACAGCCAACCATGAAAAACTTTGCTTGTGTTTATTAGGGCTATTAACCTAACAGGGCCAAGAGCAGCGCTCTTACAAAGAGAATGCCAGAATGTGTGTACCTATATGTTCACCCACTGAACAACAGTGTCCAGTATGTGGACATGGTTTTCCTGTGAAAATCGTTGTACTAACATTTTTAATTTTTTGCGTGCTTTTCAATAGCCTATTAGATAAAAAAGAAGATATAAAAACTTTGTTCTGCCCTAGAAAAAGTTCGGCTCGGCAAAGAATATGGCTTAGCCACAAATTAAGTATTGAACCTGATATTATGAATACTATAGATTACCTACGATGAGATACAATCTAAAGAATGTAATAAGGTTGGTCCTAGCTTCTTTGTATATAAATTATCTATGACTATATATTAAAACTGTGAGGACTCGAGCTCAACCGAGCCAAAGAAAGACAGAAGTCCTCAGTCTGAAAAACTGTTCATGGCCGGTCCGGAACTTGTTCGCGTACTCTACACCAGCCGGCATTTAAACGGTAGTGGTAGGGGTAAGAAGATGAGAAAAGGCACCTAATTTCTGCAACCCGGTGGGGAGCACGGCGCAAGGGTAAGAATTATCTGGCAGCGGGGTGCTATTCTTTGATTCTCACAGGGAGGGGCGGGCGAAAACAGGTTGAAGAGCAAAACCATTTTTGTAGGGAACTCGTCAGCGTCTAGGTGGGAGGAGAAAAAAGCGAGCAGGGGGAAGGGTTCAACTTCATGCGGCACGTGGTGAACGTTTAAGGATCTAGCCCCTCGTGAGGAGGAATCCTGGCCTCGAAGCTGCAATATTTAGTTTTACTGCTGCGATAGTCCAGAAAAGCTCGGCAGCAAAAAGCCCCGAGGTGGTGAAGATTGCGATTGGCAGCATAACGCTGACGGGTAGCGGGAGTAGTGGCGACCAGACGAAGGGACATCAGTGGGAAGACATTGGTGAAGAGGCGGTGAGTAGAACATGAACAGTGCAGCGGCTGGACATCTAGAAGTGGTGGGGCGTATACAAGTGGGGTAGCTCTTGCGGGGTGTTGAACAAGTAACGATGGTATAACAAGAAATATGAACAAAATAATGTCTTGAAAAGCAAGTAGGCTGGTTGTCAGGCGTATCGTATTCTGCAGGGTATTTGAAGGGCAAAGTTGGAGGAGATTGGCGAGCGTTACCTGAAAAGTAAGGCCTTGCCTCAGGGTGTGTCTGGGAACACGCTGGCGGACGACCAAGATTAGCCACCTCCTGCCTCACCAGAGCTTGAATTTAGGCTACCAATGGCGGTGATGGGTCAGTGGCTTGGGTTGCAAAAACAGGCTGCAGAAATGGAGCTAGACAGGCAGGTTCCAGCTCGCGATGAACCATTCGGTTGAAAGGTCACAGGTCGGTGGCTGGTGAGTGGCTTCACAGAACAAAGTTTCTGCCCTGTTTGACAGTCATGTGAATTTCTGCATGATACCACAGCTTTCACATCACCCGACATGAGAGTATAGGGCTATCGCTCCATAACGCTTATCGGTGCCTCTTTGCATCACCCAACATGAGAGTTTAGGGCTATTATTCAATAACGCATACCGGCACCTATTTGCATCGCCTGATCTGGGAGTATAGGGCTATCACTCCATAACGCTTATCGGCCCCTTTTTCATCGCCCGACCTGATAGTATAGGGCTATCTCTCCTTAAAGCTTATTGGCACCTATTTGTATCACCCGACCTGAGAGTATAGGGCTATCGCTCCATAACGCTTATCGGCACCTATTTGCATCACCCGACATGATAGTATAGGGCTATCGCTCCATAACGCTTATCTTCACCTATTTGCATCACCCGACATGAGAGTATAGGGCTATCGCTCCGTAACGCTTATCCGCACCTATTTGCATCACCCGACCTGGGAGATTAGGGCTATCGCTCCATAACGCTTTCCGGCACCTGATTGCATCACCCTACATGAGAGTATAGGGCTGTTGCTCGATAATGCTTATCGGCACCTATTTGCATTGCCCGATCAGAGAGTATAGGGCTAGCACTTCATAATGCTAATCGGTACCTATTTACATCACCTAACCTGGGAGTATAGGGCTTTCCCTCCATAAGGCTTATCGGCACCTATTTGTATCCCTTGACCTGAGAGTATAGGGCTATCGCTCCATAACACTTATCGGCACCTATTTAAATCACCCGACTTCGGAGTATAGGGCTATCCCTCCATAAAGCTTATCGGCACCTATTTGTAGCACCTGATTTGATAGTATAGGTTTCTCGCTCCGTAAAGCTGATCGGCACCTTTTTGCATCACCCGACTTGAGAGTATAGGGCTATCGCTCCATAACGCACATCGGCACCTGTTTGCATCGCCCGTCCTGATAGTATAGCGCTAACGCTCCATAATGCTTATGGGCACCTAATTGCATCACCCGATCTGAGAGTATAGGGCTATCGCTCCATAACGCATATCGGCACCTATTTGCATCTCCCGACCTTATATTATAGGGCTATCGCTCCACAACTCTTATCGGCACATATTTGCATCACCCGACCTGAGAGTATAGGGCTATCGCTCAATAACGCTTATCAGCCCCTGTTTGATTCACCTGGACCTGAGAGTTTAGGGCTATCCCTTCATAACGCTTATCAGCACCTACTTGCATCACGCGATCGTAGAGTATAGGGCTATCGCTTTATAGCGCTATCGGCACCTATTTGCACCACCCAATCTGAGAGTTAAGGGCTATCGCTCCATAACGCTTATCAGCACCTATTCGTATCGCCCGACCTAAGAGTATAGGGCTATCACTCCATAATGCTTATCGGCACCTATTTACATCATCCGGCCTGGGAGTATAAGGCTATCCCTTCGTAAAGCTTATCGGCACCTATTTGTATCAGCCGACCTGAGAGTATAGAGCTATCGCTCCATAACGCTTATCGGCACCTATTTGTATCACCCAAGCTAATCGTATAGGGCTATTGCTCCGTAACGCTTATCGGCACCTATTTGCATCGCCCATCCTAATAGGGCTAACGCGCCATAACACTTATCGGCGCCTAATTGCATCACCTGACCTGAGAGTATAGGGCTATCACTCCATAATGCTTACTGGTACCTATTTGCACCACCCGACTTGATAGTATGGAGCTATCATTCCATTACGCTTATCGGCACCTATTCGCATCGCCCAACCTAAGAGTATAGGGCTATCACTCCATAACGCTTATCGGCACAGATTTACATCACCCGGCTTGGGAGTATAAGGCTATCCCTCCGTAAAGCTTATCGGCACGTATTTGTATCACCCGACCTGAGAGTATAGGGCTATCGCTCCATAACGCTTATCGGCACCTATTTGTATCACCCAACCTGATAGTATAGGGCTATCGCTCCATAACGCTTATGTTCACCTATTTGCATCACCCGACATGTGATTATAGGGCTATCGCTCCGTAAAGCTTATCCGCACCTATTTGCATCACCCGACCTGGGAGATTAGGGCTATCACTCCATAATGCTTTCCGGCCCCTGATTGCATCACCCTACCTGAGAGTATAGGGCTATTGCTCGATAATGCTTATCAGCACCTATTTGCATTGCCCGATCGGAGAGTATAGGGCTAGCACTTCATAATGCTTATCGGTACCTATTTACATCACCTAACGTGGGAGTATAGGGCTTTCCCTCCATAAGGCTTATCGGCACCTATTTAAATCACCCGACTTCGGAGTATAGGGCTATTCCTCCATAAAGCTTATCGCCACCTATTTGTAGCACCTGATTTGATAGTATAGGTTTCTCGCTCCGTAAAGCTGATCGGCACGTTTTTGCATCACCCGATTTGAGAGTATAGGGCTATCGCTCCATAACGCACATCGGCACCTGTTTGCATCGCCCGTCCTGATAGTATAGCGCTAACGCTCCATAATGCTTATGGGCACCTAATTGCATCACCCGATCTGAGAGTATAGGGCAATCGCTCCATAACGCATATCGGCACCTATTTGATTCACCTGGACCTGAGAGTTTAGGGCTATCCCTTCATAAGGCTTATCAGCACCTACTTGCATCACCCGATCGTAGAGTTTAGGGCTATCGCTCTATAGCGCTATCGGCATCTATTTGCATCACCCGACATGAGAGTACAGGGCTATCGCTCCATAACGCTTATCAGCAACTATTCGTATCCCCCGACCTAAGAGTATAGGGCTATCACTCCATAATGCTTATCGGCACCTATTTACAGCATCCAGCCTGGGAGTATAGGGCTATCCCTCTGTAAAACTTATCGGCACCTATTTGTATCAGCCGATCTGAGAGTATAGAGCTATCGCTCCATAACGCTTATCGGCACCTATTTGTATCACCCAACCTGATCGTATAGGGCTATCGCTCCGTAACGCTTATCGGCACCTATTTGCACTCCCTTACCTGAGAGTATAGGGCTATCGCTCCATAACGCATATCGGCACCTATTTGCATCGCCCATCCTAATAGGGCTAACGCGCCATAACACTTATCGGCGCCTAATTGCATCACCTGACCTGAGAGTATAGGGCTATCACTCCATAATGCTTACTGGTACCTATTTGCACCACCCGACTTGATAGTATGGAGCTATCATTCCATTACGCTTATCGGCACCTATTCGCATCGCCCAACCTAAGAGTATAGGGCTATCACTCCATAACGCTTATTGGCACAGATTTGGATCACCCGGCTTGGGAGTATAGGGCTATCCCTCCCTAAAGCTTATCGGCACGTATTTGTGTCACCCGACCTGAGAGTATAGGGCTATCGCTCCATAACGCTTATCGGCACCTATTTGTATCACCCAACCTGTTCGTATAGGGCTATCGCTCCATAACTTTTATCGGCACTTAATTGCCTCACCCGACCTGAGAGTATAGGGCTATCGCTCCATAACGCTTATCGGCACCTATTTACATCACCCGTCCTGGGAGTATGGGGCTGTTTCTCCATAAAGCTTATCGGCACCTATTTGTATCACTCGACTTGAGATTATAGGATTCGGTGGATGCAAATGGTCTCGTCGGCTCATTTCCCGATGACGGTTATGTCAACGGTGGTTTTTGGTATACACAAACCAACACGGGAGCCTGCGCAACAAACAGCCTCATGACTGTCTCTCAAGTGGTTATTTTAGCAATTCCATACGACCTTTTCAGCTTCGAATTAGAAGTAGAAAAACTGATTACGAAGTGATCACTCCTCATATTCTCATCAAAATTTTTTCACGATCCGCTTTTAATATTGTACGTGAATGTTAGATCTGGATATGTGTCCATGCAACCAATTATGCCTAGTCTAGTGGCCGCCTGGGGCATGGCCTCTAGTTGCAGCTAGTATCTCTCTACTGCCTACAATAAATATGCGCCTCTCCTGGTGGTTTTCCGGTATCCCCAACAAGTATCAGAAGCATTGAAGACGCCTGCGAAGGGTAATATATCTTTATGTCACATGTGCCCAAAAGCCCACTTGAGCATCTCGAGAAAGTTGACGTTATACTTTCTTGGAGGGCTGTAAATATTGAGAATAAACGTTTTGGCTTCACCCCTTTTGGTAGTATTGAGTTCAATCAGTTGGTGCTAAATTGGGCACTCAGATTGATGGTACACTCTTAGGCAAAATTACCCGAAAAAGGAGTAACGGACCTAATAGGCGTGCGCGATGAACGGCTGGACCGTTGAGGAGCAACAGCAGAGAGAAGCGTGCCGCGTTCAAACCACTTGGTCTCCGAACACGCTCCAAAGGGATGAACCACCTGCGGATTGCAGGCAGTGCGAAAAGCGTTGCCAAGGTCACTAGCCATCCTCCTCCTCTCCTGGCTCAGTCTTTCTCCGTATTTTGCTGGCGACAGTTCGCGACGCGTCGCGCTTGGAGTGCTCGACCACAGCTGCCTGGATTCGCCGATCTAGGAATTACGACGTAGTGCTTGTGTGTACGCTTGGATGAGCGTGGGCTGCTGCTTTTACGTTTCGCTGCACTCATGAAATCTGGAGCAAGTATATACACGTCACCATGCCGCGCTGTATATTTCTGGCATCAAGATAATCACGACCAACACACGACAGCAACAGTTGGGAAGGTCAACATGGCTGCCGAGAAGACAGCAGGCCTATCAAATACATACTTCAGTTTGACTCAGGGCAGAAATCAGCCAGGGCAGAAATCACTCAGGGCAGAAATCAATTTGTCGCCATTACAGTTGGCTTCCCCGTCAGACGGCCGCTAGCAGCTCGGCGCCATCCATTGTCTGCGGCGGCGGAATCGCCTTTGCATGCAGCACTCGCTAGAGTTTGTGGAAAAGAGTTTGTGGCAACTTGACCTTATTATTTTTTTGGGGTGAATGCGAGAAACTTAGGGGGAGGGGTGGCTTTTCTGTTAGTACCCTTAATTCCGCGTTTTGGCCAGGCCGTCTAACATTATCTTTGTTTTCTTCGGGCCTCTCTTTATTCGTACTTTAACGTGTCTTTCTTTTAAATCTCCAGATTTTCTTTCGTGAATCATCGCCGGCATCACAAAAAAACGCGTTATTGTCTGCAAAACTGAAATAACAAAGATGTTATACGTTAGGCCTTAATATTTAGTTTTCGTTCTAGTTCTTTATTATTAAGAAAATGCCGCGAATCCAATTCAAAAGATTCTAACTCTTACTGAGTGCATTAGCGATCATGACTTTCTTGCTTTTCTTGAGGCATGCGGTGGTTGTGGGATCGTTTAGACGCATGTAATAAACTGTTACGTAGCCTAGGCTACTACGAAAATAAGTATTGCTGTTGGCACTTTCTTTTATTATATTGGTACTTATCTCGTTGCCGTAAGGGTCTGCTTATATTCAATTGTCCGTGTTTCCTGGTAGTGATATATATATATATATATATATATATACGACGTTCAAGCATATAATCGTAATTGAACATTTATAGAAATGGATTGGTAGTTCATATATCTATATATATATATATATGTACATATATATATATATATATATATATATATATATATATATATGTATGTGTATGTGTGTGTGTGTGTGTGTGTGTGTGTGTGTGTGACGCATAATAACAAGGTGATTCTAGGAGAAGCCGACGAAGAGAAAGTGCTCGTGCATTATTAGAATAACCGCATGGCATCTGGACCACGACGTGTCTCCATTTTGTAGCGTCACACAAGTCAACAGGATCGACCTCATCAACGTGCCATGGCTAAGCCAAATCCTCCACTCAACATACAGAATTTCAAGGGAACACCAGAAGACGTCCCCATCGACAAGTGGCTTCTTCTTTTCGACATGAAGGCAGCCGAGGCGTCATGGACTCACCGCGATCGGGTCAGTCACTTCAGTGAATACATTGAAGAGGAAGCGTTCAAGTGGTACCTGACAGAGATTTTCGGCAACGGCGAGACAACTTGGGACGATATCAAGCGTGACATGCAAGCCCGCTTTGCTACGACTGACGGAGATGCCTTCCATCTCTTCATTCACTACCGACTAAAAGGAGGGCGGACCATCAAGCACTACTACGATGAGAAAAAGCGACTGGCTTCCTTGGCTGACCTGAAAGAGTGCCACATCATTTCTGGACTGACTGATGGCGTTCCTCCTGATGTGGAACTGGCGCTCGCCGGACTGTCTTTCAACTCGTCATTAGAGTGGCTCACCGCTGCTCAACGGGTCGAGACATCTTAGAAACGGGCGAGAGGAGTTTTCTTTACTCGTAACGCTAGGGTCGCATCAAGAGCTCCACGTCTCTTCATCAGACCGAAGCAACCGACAATAACTCCTCAACCGCATGCCCCGCAAAACGAATGTAGATACTGCTCAGCAGCTGGTTTCCCATGACAATTTCACTTGCACAACGAATGTCCGCACCACGGCAATGTGCTGCTATTGATATTGAACGGGGAAACGAGGAGGGCGATCCAGAGTTTCATTATTACAGTTCAGTGCTCTCATCAACGGAAAGCCAGTAAATGCGATTCTCGATACAGGAGCAACAATTACTTGCATCAGCAAGGATGTCTACAAAAAGCTAAAACTTCTGTTGATGAGAGATTCCAGCATCATGGTCCAGCACGTTGCATCAAGCATTCGAACTTTGGGTCGCGTAAACATTCAGTAACAACTTGGGAACGCCATAGAGAAAGTTTATGCACATGTGCTGCGAGGCATGAGAACGCAAATAATTCTTAGCCTAGACAGCGCCTCATGCTTTAATCTTTCTGTAAATGGGGAAAAAAGTCAGTGACACAAGCACGTGAGAATATGAACCTTCCGCATCACAATTCAAAACAAATCATTCTAGCCACATTGATGCGAACCCTGACTTCAGAAAACTTATCAGAGCATGAGTCTGTGGCACTCGACTCTCTTTTAAGCAAGTATGACAGGATATTTTCGAAATCTCACACAGATATTGGGTGCATCACTACTGAGAAACATAGGATTGCACTTACCAATGCTGTCCCTATTCGTCGAGCACCATACCAATGTTCACAGGCAGACAAAGTGGAGATCAACAAACGAGTTAACGCTCTCCTCAAGCAAGGTGTTGTGAGGCCTTCATTATCACCCTACGCCTTACCTGTCATTTTAGCAGAAAAGAAAGGTGAAGGACGCACTCGTCTACGTATTGACTGCCGGAAACTCAATGCCATAACGGTACCCGACTTTCAACCAATTTCACGTATAGATGATATTCTTGACCAGTTGGGCAAGGCGGAGTTTTTCACTACGTTGAACGTAACGTCGGGATACTGGCATGTCCAAATGCATCCTGACGATGTTCATCAAAACTGCATTTGTAACGCCTGATGGTCATTTTGAGTGGTTGGTAATGCCGTTTGGGTTGAAGAACGTTCCAGCTACATTTGAAAGAGCCATGAAATCAATAATAGCGAAGCATCTGCTCACCAATGTTATTAACTTCTATGACAATGTAGTCGTATACTCAGAGACATTATTAATCATATACGACACCATTAGGCGCTATTGAAATCTCTGAAAACCGAGAACGTGAACTCAAGCGAAAAAGTGCTAATTTGCACGCTGCAGCATTGAATACCTGGGCCACAAGACTTCACACGGAACAGTGGCACCTAAGCAAATTATTGTGGCTGCCACACTCAAATTTACGACACCAAAACGAGAAAAAGATCTCCAGCGTTTTCTGGGCACTGTAAACACCTATACCGTGAGTACATGCCCCACTTCAGAGATATCGCTCTTCCACTCACAAAACTACTCTACAAAGGCAGCAAGTGGGAGTGGACAGAAGCATGCGAGCAAGCCTTTCGTGAACTGAAAAAGCGGATAACTGAACAACCGGTGCTTCGCATATACGACCCTTCGAGACCATGTACTGTGTACTGTGAGGCATCTGGCGAAGGCATTGGTGCAGTGCTGGACAACCTGATGACAAAGGCAAAGAACATTCTGTTGCTTACTATTTCCGCAAACTACTTAAGCACGAGGTGAACTATGCTATTACATAAAGAGAATGTCTTGCCATTGTAGATGCCATTGATAAATGGCATTACTACATTCATGGAAAGTCATTCACTGTTGTAACAGATCACTCTGTGCTCCAGTGGCTGAAGAATGTTAAAAATCCTCAAAGTCTTCTCTTCCGGTGGTCTTTGAAACTGTCAATGTATGATAATAACATGAAACATCAAAAGGGTGCAAGTAATGTGGAAGCAGATGTGCTCTCCAGAGCCCCAATAGTTATTCTTCTATCAAACGACGACCTTCAGCGATGCAACAATGAGCGTCCAAAAGGAATGCACTCAATGGAAACTAACATCATCATCGTCAAAAAAAAAGGACTACGGAAAATATCCGCGCCCCATGAACTACGCCCAACCATTCCGAAAAATGCACATCAACATTTTGGGCATGTCTAAATGAACAAGACGCTATCACTCCTGTCTCCGCAATATTATTGGCCGCATATGGTAACTGATGTTTCCACTTACATTCGGCATTGTGATACATAACAGAGATGCAAGAAGACGAAAACAAAAACGTTTGGGACGCTTGAATCACTGCCTGCAGCTGAAGAGCCCTTCAACCTCTTTGCAATAGACCCCATTGCAGAATTTTCTGGATATGGCTCGACAAAAAGGTTTATACACTTGTTTATTGATCATGCGACTCGCTACGTATGGGCGTTTGCTCATAAAAGTGAGAACAGCGACGCCTACATTTCATGCTTAAAAACAATTTTTTTTCTTCTGGAAAACCATGGAAGCTTTTTTCAGATCGTGGAACAGGATTTACCGCAGGGAAATTTAAGCAGTTTTCAAAACATATTTGTATACACCAACTATTCACTTCATCTCACCATCAACAATGCAACGGCATGAAAGAGCGGACAAACCAGACAATCGTAACGAGACTTAAACGTAAGATCAATGACGAACCACAGAAGTCTTGGACTAAGCTGCTTCCCGAGGTAATTGACTAATACAACAGAACACCCCACCAGTGACGGGCTACGCAGCTTTCTTTCTGATGTATGGAAATCCATCTTATCCTACTGTACTGGAACAACGAGAAGAAACTGTCGAAGAAGCGCGAAAAACTGGAGTTACCAATTCTATCGCCTACCACAGTAAAAACAAAGTCGTTTATGATAAAAAGTTTCTTCCGACTGAGTTCCAAGTCGGTGACTTTGTCCTTTACGAGACACCATGCCATCCAACAACGGCAACTGAGATCCGTCATGGAAGGACCCTACAAGATTCTACGCAAGAACTCAACAGTGAACTATCAGATCAACCGCTCCGGGCTACTCTTACGTAGAAACTCTGACATTGTGCATGTTAGCAAACTGCGGAGTTTATTTTGAACCTTCTGAACTGAGACTTCTCGAGGGGAGAGGAAGTGTGACGCATCAACAAGGTGATTCTAGGAGAAGCCGACGAAGAGGAAGTGCACGTGCATTAGAATAAACGCAGGGCATCTGGACCACGACGTGTCTCCTTTTTGTAGCGTCACACACACACACAAACACACACACAAACACACACACACACCACACACACACCACACACACACATATATATATATATATATATATATATATATATGAGATATAACAGACAGTATGCCAAGGAATGTACAGGAGAGTTATTAGAACCATTGAATGTAAAGAAGAAGAAAGAGAAAGAAAAGTGGATGAAAAAATTAACCAGCTGTGAGCTGGTAATTTTTTCATCCACTTTTCTTTCTTCTTTCTTTTTATTTACATTCATTGGTTCGAATAACTTCTCCTGTACATTCCTTGCATTACTGTCAGTTATTCTCATTATTATTGTGTTTAAAACACGGAAATACGAGCCCTTAGGTATACACTTCTCTCCCTTATATATATATATATATATATAAATATATATAATATATATATGTATATATATATAATAATATATATTATATATATATATATATATATATACATTATATATATATATAGATATATATATATATATATATATATATATATATATATATCATATATATATATATATATATATCTATATATATATATCTATATATGCACGACGTTTAAGAGAATCATCGTAATTGAACCCGTTATAGAAATGATTGGGAAAATAGTGGTAAACTTCACTGCACAAACCAATTTTTTTACTTTATTCTTGCTTTTCTTTAGAGGTTGTTAACTTGTGAAGTGTAAATTTTATAAGCTTAAGTGTAAGCAATTTGACTGAAATCTTTTGGGCTCGGTAGAATATTTAGGAAGTTGGGGAGTTCATAGAGGGCCTGAGGTGTCAGGAACGACTTGGTAACTTCCTCAGTATCTGTCTGTGTTTCTCACAAAACATCCATGTCTTGTTTTGCCAAATCTGCGGCTTTCCGTTTCCAGCACGTTTCCAAAGCCGTGAACCTATACTGAGGAGATTGTTTCTAGAGAGCGGTTCAAGTT